>JAACIZ010000008.1:1326757-1507204 GCA_017140785.1 Calonectria pauciramosa | reverse complement strand
CGTCGACCTCGTCCCCACGCACTGCCTCACGCAGGGTCTGGCGACGATCCTCGACAGCCGTCACGCGATCCTGCTCGGCTTCGGTCGCGGCAAGGCGCAGGCGGTGCGCGAAGCGGTGGAGGGTCCGCTGTCGGCGCGGTGGCCCGCGTCGGTGCTGCAACTTCACCCGCACGCCACGATCGTGGTCGACGAGGATGCCGCGAGTCAGCTCGCCTTCGTCGACTACTACCGCACGACCTTCGCCGGCAAGCCCGCGGGGCAGGGGCTGTGATGCGGCTGCGCGCCGCGGGGGCGCTGATCGCCGGGGCATCACTTCGGAGAGCACTGGTCGAGAGTTCCCTAGAGTTCGTTTCAGATGGTGGGATTGCCCTCTGGGCCCGCGGTTCTCACTGGTCGGCAGTGGTTCACAGGGGTGGGACTTGACTTTAGGACCCTGAAAACTGGTGGAAAAAATGCGGACTACTGGCTCGGGGTCCGGTGGAGAGCCAGGATCATAGCCGTTTGGGGCAGGTTGATTGGGCGCCTGCGCTTCAGGGCTCATCATCCTGTAACCCAAGTTCCTCCTGATGCACCATTTGACACGAAGGAACCTGCCGGTTGACACGGAGCTGACATTGCAATCTCAACAACAATCGCACCACCTGCTGTATTATCCCGCTCCGGCTGCAGGTCAAATCTGAATACCACCTGCGTCTCCCCATAGCCCATCGAAGCTAGGCTGCAAGGGGGTGGTCATTCCCGTTTGTAAATTAATTCGGGCCTGGAGCTAGGCCTTGCGAGAGCTAGCTCGCTCAGTAGTCGCGGCCAGTTGCCAATCCCACTATCGATGGCCCAATGGCGTGCCTTGGCTGGTCGCTAGCGCACCGGGAAGGGATCCACGAGCGCGTGGTGCCGGTGCTTCCACCATCTGGAGATGTGCAAAGTTGCATGTCTCGCCTGTTGCAGCAGCGCTAATGTCGAGCGCTGTCCCTTCTGTAATCCTGCCTGCGTACCGTGACGCATTGCGGTCCATGTTTTGAGACCTCTCCTGCGTCCCTGTCTCGTGTCTGGTGTCGTCTCTCCTTGCCTATGTTTTGTCTTGTCCTGTCCTGTCTTGTTTTGCATCGGCTAGGTTCCGCATTGCAATGTCTTGGGTTTCGTCTTGCTGCCATGTTTCACCAGGAGCCATCCCCACGGCAAATCCGTGTAGCTGGTGCGTGAGATAGATTGAGTCGCAGCAGGTGTACCATGTCGCTGCTGCCCAAGCGCGGCTGCTTATTCGCCCTCACAATAGCATCACGTAGATTAAGGGCTCACCGCAGCATCCTCAGGCGGGCAATGCTGCAACGCTCTGACAGGATGGATGACGGCATCGTCGTGTGCGCTGCTGCGCTCGGCAGTTGGGAGACACCTGGTGCCCCCAGATTAGCTGTCATAAACGAAGGAAGAGGGCACTTGGCTCTGTAATTAGCCCGCTCCATCCCTCACTATTCTCGTGAATGCAAGTCGTATGCATGCATTATTCTCAGGCTGAGGCCGCCATTCCCGCAGCCGTTTCCTAATCTAGCAAAGGATTGAACGCCTCCTGAACCGGCTTCAGCCAACCCTCGTGCGCGGATCGCGACCTCTCAGCTTTCCTTGGCTCAGCTGGAACCTTGAGGCCTCGACTCGCTCCCGCCCCCGTCCTGTCACTAGAGGCGGTCGCTCCTGTCAACTTGACGTGCTCGTCCCCTCATCTCCATCCTCTCCATCTTTCTGCCATTCCCTTTGCGCCGCCTCATTGCCTTGCACCTTGGATTTTTGCGCGCGGCAAACCGCCTACTGCTGCTTTTGCGCTCCTTGCCTCGCGCCAGCGTCGACCGCACTCCTGGATCCCGCCTCCCGGACCACCTGGAACCTCCGGAATCCCGGAACCCCCTTCGAGAAGGAGAAGCAGCGCCGACAATAGGACCCTGATTTCTCTCCTTTTGAGACAAGACAATCGATTCTTCGAGACAAACGACAGCAGGGACCGACCTGGTGAATTGCAGCAACCCCGACGCATCGCGCCCTGAGACGACCAAATCAGCCAGACGGCGACATCGACGCCCTCCTGTACGCCCAAGGTCCAGGCCTGGTCCCTTCTCAGCCTTTGGTGATCTTGCTCCAGCAGCCTCACTAGCCGCCGCTCCCCTTCGGATCCTGGCCTCGCGACCGCTGTGCCAGACAGCCGCAGCAACCGTCTCCTGCTGCCAAGTTTCCCGTCCCAATCTGGCCCGTCTTGTCGCTTGCTTTTTCCTGAGCCTAAGCGCCCGTCACGACGCCGCGCTCCATAATTCATTCCTGGCCTGCGTTTCTAGATCTCCAATCCAGCGCATCCTCCGCGCTGGCGATTCGTCCAAGCTTCGGCTACAACCCGTCGCGGCGCTTACCGAGAGCCATCCCCCAGCTGCCATTGGCCACACACACCCTCCATCACGAATTGCCTGTAATCTGCATCTGGCATTTCGCCAGGCCAACACCAGCATCTATTGGAACACGCAATGGGATATTTCCCGTTTCAGCAGGTTGCTTTAATTATCCTTTTCAGAGTTACCTGCTCCAAAACGGCAATCTTTGTAGGCGCCTCCGTGGGTCGCCGCCCCTGCAGCTAAGACGCACATCACAAACGGGTTCCTACATATTACACTGTCGCCCACGATGGATCCCTCTACTACTCTTGTTGCTTTTCATTTGTGAGTCTGGACTCTCTTTCGTTGCTTCTGTTTTGCTTTGACAGCCCTTCGTTTCTTCTTTCGCTTTGTCTCTATTGTTTCTTCAACACAATACCTACCCTTCGTTCTTATCGTCGCTGGTCGATCTTTGCCTGCACCCAGAAATATATTTTTTTGGGGGCACCAGATTCTAAGTGGAGGGGACGCATCTTTAAATCATCGTCTCCATTTTGGGTCTCGGGGAGGCTCCGATTCACGCACGCCGTTCATTCTCGGTTCATTTGTTCACGACATCCCTTGTGGAGGGATTGCTTTTTCCTGCGCCCTTCCATCGAATTTCGGGGCTGCTTCGTATCTTCACATTCCTTTTTGGCTCGACCCGAGTTATCGACGGGCTACATTCTTAAGCGACGGGGAACCGTTGGAACCCTGTCTTAGTTGTTGTGGTATGCTTCCATTTTTACAACATTTGCCCTGAACCCCTTGCGTATCATGCACACTCCAGCGCCCCCTTTCAGCGGTTGAGACAAGGGCCCAACACACTCGATGCCTCATGCTGTTTCCTTTTGGGAGCCAGCGGGCGCTCAGCCAGCCTCCCCAGATGCGTGGCAGTGGCACTGGTCGTCGCCATTGCACTGGGGGATGGCTGCGCTGGCACGCGCAAAGCTGAGCTGAGCCCAGCTGAATGCACGCTGAGGGCTGGGGCCCAATGCTTTTTTCTATTCAACAATGTGCTCATGCAGCTAGCGCATGCGCGGTGGCTGGGCTGCACGCTGCAGTGCAGAGCAGACCTGGAGCAGCACTATTGCTAATGCTAATGAGTGTGATTATTGATTATTCCCTTTTGCCACGGCTGGCGGCGACTGAGACTCTCGTCGGGTGGGCGTGCCCCCCGCGAAAAGCAGGGCTAGCCAGCTGTCACTTGGGAAATTCCCCGGCCTAGTGGCTTGTCTCGTCCAATTTCCTTTTCGTCCCATGTTCCCCATACCGTTGCTGTGCACTGAGCGCTGACCAGCAACCCCCAGCCAGACACACCCTTCCGTACAGTCCGTGCAGCTTATTGGGTCGTGGGACAATTTCTCCCAATCATACCCCATGCAGCGAGACGTCCGGCGTGGCCGTGGCCAGTGGAGAGGTTGCCATACCTTTCGTGACATTATTTGCGACGACGCACCTGGACCGGGCACCCCGTATAAGAGACATGGTGGTCTCAAGATGGGTCACACCTACTACTACTATGTGAGTGTTATGAATAGGGTCATTCCGTCCTCTTTTTTTTTTGCCTTCAGTCCCGCCTTTCACCCAGCCACCTGCGCTACGCTCCTTCACCCACACTCATTTGTCACGACATCCATACATACGCACACTTGTACATGCATGCATGCACATGCATATGCACATGCACATACAGCTCACCAAGCAATACCATCCTCTCCTTCGACTAGCTCTGCTCATATAATTCACGGCCATGGTTCTAACTAAAAAACCCCAGTACGAGGTCGATGGCTCCATCGAAACTCACAACCCTTCTCTTCCTTCAACAACATCCTGTCCTTATATGCCAGGCCAATCCGTCAACACAATGATCGTTCCTGTCGAGCAGGCTCTCAGACAGCGCAGCGCATCGCTCACATCAATGCGTCAGACTGACTTCAAGACCATGGATCCCGAATTCAAGTTCACCACTCTCCGACCAATTCTCTCTCCCGAGAACACCACCGCCCGCCTGGGCACATCCCCCATGCTTAACCACAAGCACTCGACCGGGTCATTGAACACCACGCCCGCCTGGAAGCGCTTCTTCACCCGCAAGTTGAACAGCCGCGATGGTGACCGTGGCCGATCACCTGCCCGCGAAGGCATGACCTTTGATGAGTTTGGCAGCCGATGCACTACTCCCTCAGAGGGAACTCGCACACGGGACATCTCTCCAGAGTCCCTTCGTCGATTCCTCTCCGACGACATTCCTTCCCGCCCCGGCTCAAACCTCAGCGTGAGGCCTACGCTTGTCATTCCTGAAGATATCCCCGAAGCTGAGGACAGCGAGGTTGAGGACGAGGTCAGCGGTGGCAACGACAACGATGACGACGACAACTTTGCAACCTCAGCAGTCTCCGAGACCCAGACCTATGCCACTCGTCTGTCCCCTCCTCCTTGCAGGCGCACTGCGTCCTGTGAGTCTATGAACGTCGCCGCCAAGAACTCGAGCTCTGCCACTCTGAGGCCCCCGAAGCATCTGCCCGTATACGAGACCCGGGAGGTGCCAGCGTCTGCTGTCATCCCTTCACGCCCTCGACTGGAGACCCTCTCCGGTCCTCGCAACTTTACTGCCCCCAGCTACTTCGTCTCTCCCGTCTCATCCCAGTATCCCGATGATGAAGCACAGGCTTACTGTTACGATCTGACTGATGATGAGGACGATGTCATTTCCAGCAACAACAGTGACATTCTGTGTGGCCAGCCCGCAGCATCCATCAAGGTGGAGTCGTATGAGTGCTACAGCCTCCCCGAGCCTGAGGAGAAGGGTCGCAAGACTGCTGAGCCTCAGTCTAGCTATACTAAGATCAACGGCTCTCCCTCTATCGGTTCCGACATCGCCGTTAGCGCTCCCAGCCTGCTGGACACTCCTATCAACCACGGTCTCGATGACTTTGTCAGCGAGCTTGGTTGGATGGCCGACATCATTGGCGGCAAGCGTTTCTAATCGTGGTCTCACTGGCTTGAGATTGACGAACAATATACACACACCCTCTCCAATCTTCTCTGATCCGAAACATTAATCAACAATATCTCCGGCGTGGGCTCACACCCTTACCCACCCAACAAACATCCTCTGGCATCTCAATTGGCGTTTCACACAGCATGATATTTTAGCGATTCTCGACCAATTTGGTCGCTATGACCTGAGGCTCTACCAACAATCAGGGCATGGCATTTTCTGGCGTTTTATTTGTTTAAAGGGAGGGATAAAGAAAAGGGGCGCAAGCATCTTTGGTATCGGGAAGCGTTTACTTGTTTATTCCTATCTGGTACTGGAGATCTTAAAGTGAGATGGATGAAGCAAAAGATAATGGGCAAAAGGTTTATACGGAAATGGGATTTTTTTTTGTCATGAACACAATGTTTTTTTTTGTGTTGAGGGGGGGAGGTGTTACTCCTACATGGAATAGGAAGGGATGTGACAGTCATGTTTTGCAACGCAATCTTCTGTACGAAGGGATCAAGGAGGATGATGAGTGTGTGGAACACCGGGGTAGCTCTGATCTAGGTCGATAAAAAGTCCAGACCAAACTGGCCTTTGTCGATGAGTAAATGATGCAAACATGATAACACAAGAAAATTTCAAAATGTGCCAGTGATATAATGAATATGTCTTGCATGTATTTTTATTTTAACATTAAGCCGTGAAGATCCAATATTGATTGTCTTGGGTCATTTTCAAAAACTGTGCTGAGATTGTGATACCCTGAAAAAAAAAAGTCTCCGTCCTGTTACTCCTTTCCGGTTTTGCCCATTCCCTTGCCACTTCTTTACCACAAGGGGTATCTATCCACGTGCCTTGTCTCATCCCGTCTATGGTGTGATTAAACATTTATTCATACAATTTGGCACTGAAAAAAAAGGGTATCAAAGTAACCATTCTCGGTTTCTGTTTTTACCCCATGTTACTTTGATGTTTCGACTGGCGCGGGCGCCGGAGCCGCTGCGGTCTCAGCTGAAGTTGTTGTTGCGGGTGGGTTTGGTGCTGTTGGTGCTGCTGGTGCTGCTGGCGTGGCAACTTGTTTTTGTGAAGCTGGCGTAGGAACTGCCGCTGGAACAGCAGTAGGAACTGCAGCGTGAATAGGTTTGGTTGGAACCTGAGCGGGAGCCTGGGTTGCGGGTGAAGCCTGCGCCGGAGGCGCTGAAGCTATCGACGCTGTCGATGCCGCGGGGGCTGAGGTTGTGGTTGCAGTTGAGGTTGTGATAGGGGCGGTAATTGGAGCCATCACTGAGGCCTTAACCAAAGAGGCGTTCGGAATTGCGGCTAGAGGCTTGACCATAGCTGTAGTTGAAATATTCGTCTTTGGCGTAGTCGAAACTGTAGCTGGTGTTGTAGTTGAAGTTGCAGTCCATGTCGACATAGTCGAAGGGGCTGGACTAGGCGCTGCAACGACGGCCGGAGCAGAAGGTGGTGCAGGTGCTGGAGGTTTCGCTGTTGCCAACGGATTGTTTGTTGTCAGGGTCGCTGCCCCTTGTGTCGAAACTTGAGGCTTCGTTTCAATGGCTTTCGCCACTGGGGGAGCCCTTGCGCCCGTCATGTTCACCTCGGGGGGTTTCATCTCTGCGAGTGTTCCATCGGCAGGCTTAACTTCAGAAACTTTCCCGTTTTCGGGTTTGTTCTCTGTCCCCGCTCCTGCTTCAGTCTTCACCTCTGTATCCTTCTTTGGCTCAGTTGATCGTTTCTTGTTAGGGTTTAAGAAACGCTCTGGCACGCCACGAGCGGCAAGAGAACCGCTGCCGACCCAAGCGTTGAGAATCTTGCTGAAACGATACTCGTTGCGGCACAATCGCTGGATCTCGCGATACGCATAAGCATTGTAATAGGGCAATCCTGTCTTGGGATCGCGGTACCGAGCCGTACGGTTTGTGATGACACAGACTGCTGCAGGAGAAGGTTCTGTGGATGACATGTTAGAGTCTTGAGGGTTTATTGTGTTATGTAAGCTGACTTACTTGCGAGTTTGGTCATTTTGCGACCAAATATTATTTGTGTTTGGACGTTGCGATCCTTGATGGCATTTTCGTCAAAGTTTTGGAAGACGATGGCATTGCGGGCACCCGTAGAGGGCTGTGGAGGCCCGGGAGGTTGTGTAAGCGGTCCCGGGCTTGTGGATGAGACTGGAGGATTGGAGTCAGGCTGTAGGTGTGCCTCCTTCAAGGGAGTGGGACTGGGGGCAGAGGTAGAAGGCGTCGAGGGAATGGGGAGCTTGGGAGGGGCAGCAGCAAGGGGAATCGATGTGCTGAGTCCATTTGGCGGAATAGCACTAGACAGAGCTGGAGGAACTGGTCCCTGAGAGGTATTCGGAAGGGCAAGGATATTGGATTTGGGAAGCATTGGAGGGGCGCCATTGATGATGCTCGGCGGGGGAGCAAGCATTGGTGGTGCGAGGACGCCATTTGGTTTTGGGTCAGAAGGCCGAGAAAGTCCTGGCGGGGGAGTAAGAACCGATCGTTGAGCCTCGGGAGCAGACATTGGTGATGGTGCTGGTGCCGGTGCCGGCGCAGCTAAACCGCCTGTAGTAGATGGCGGCGGAGGAGGGGGAGCTGGTGCCACCAATCCACTCGGAGGAGGAACTGGAGCAGCAAGGCCGCTGGGGGGTTGAGGGGATTTCGCCATTGCTTGAGGTGGCCCTTGAGGATTGGTTGCGATGGCTGCCTCAGTTCCTGCTGGAGTTTCTGCTGGCTTTACCTGAGGCTCCTCAACCTTGATAGGGGCTGTGGCCTCCGTTTCTTTGGCTGCTGGCACTGGAGCCGGAGCCTGAGATGGGGCTGAGGTTGAGGCTGTCGTTGGGATTGGGGTTGGAGTTGGAGTAGTTTGGCTAGCTGAGACCTCAGCTGGCAGTACTGGTGGTTGCGACGTCTCTTCCTGTGGTGGTGATGGCTTATCCGTGTCTGGTTTTGGTTTTGGGACAGCCTCACCACCAGTTGCTGGAGTCCCCTCCTTGCTCTCATCATTGCCTTCTTTCTTTTCCACATCTTCCCCCTCCGCCTTTACCTCGGGAGTTTCACCCGGGGTCTTGTCCTTGCTATCCTCTTTCCCTTTGATCTTGTCCTTGCCCTTACCCTTGTCGGCCTTTTCTCGTTTCTTTTTAGGTGCTTCCTCCACCACCATGTTTTTGCTCATCCACTCGCCAATGCCACTCCAGAAGGTGATGACGGGGCCTTTGAGTGTTCTGTTGTTGAGCGCTGCCAGCTTTGCTAGTCTTTCTTCCTCGCGTTGCTTCTCAGCTTCCTCCCAGCGGTTCAAGCTCTTGCTGTTGCGCTTCTCGACAATGGCCGCTTCGCGCAACCGCTCCTCCTGTGTCATGGGTGGCTTTTTGAGGGCCTCAAGTCGCGCAGCCTTCTTTTGCATCTGTGCGAGCTGCTTCAGCCGTCTGGCTTCCCGCTCCACCATTTGCTGATGCAACTGCTCCTTCGATAATCGAGTTGTTTGCCGGGACGATGCGCGGGTCGGCATGTCGGCGGGGGATGGTAGCCATGAGGCGCGTTCTGACTTCTTCTTTGGGCGCGGCGTGGGTGCAGGAGCTGGCGTGGATGGTGTCGTGGGGTCAATTCGAACCTTTTTGCGGAACTTAGCTGGGATAGCTTCTTGAGCCTTGCGCTTTCGCTGAGCTGCGCGGCGCTCTTTGGCCTGCTTCTCCAGCTCCTTTTCGCCCTCAAGATCCTCATCGACATTGTTATTCTCGTCTTCATCGTCAGAAGAGTCCATTTGCATGTCCGATCCGTCATCGCCAGCATCGCTGAACCCTTGGTCGTTTTCATCTTCGGCAAAGAGTAGCTCGAGGTCTGAGTCGGGTTCCTCATTGGCGAGCATCGACTTCATGCGGTTGCCGGCCGTGGATCGGCGTTGACGTGTCGTGGCCAGCCATTCTACCTGCGTTCCAGTGTTTGCCTGGCTGTCGGAATGGCTCGCGCGACCGTTGTTGGTGTCACTGTCGCTGTCGCTGTCGCTGTCACTTGATGAATCTGGGGACCGGGACTCGTCCCTTTCCGAGGGTTTGGATTCGGACTCCATCGTGAATTCACCCGTTGCTGCTAAAACACGACCTAGATGTCTGAAATGACATGGCCTTTTGTGTGCGGGTGCCTGCGGTCGGATTCGTGGGGGTCTTTAATTTTTGATGGTGGATGAAGAAGAGTGTGGCACCAAGACGCGTTGGTTGGTTGGAGGGGAGTAAATTTTTGGTCGCTGACATCACACAGCACCAGCACCATGATCAATCATACCCATGTGACAGCTATCAACAATGCACCTGTTGATCACTTTGAAATATTGCCTTCATTTTATGTCAATGCAAAATATTTTTCGAGCTCTTTTTTATTTTATTGAGTCAACAAAGTTTTGATAAACAAGCTTGACGGGTGTTTCATTCTCTCAAAATCCTATAAAAAGCTCTATCTGTTCTCATGGGCCGCACCCGACCCATTATCGAAACCCAACGCCATTGTCCACCTGGATCAGTGATCCTAGCCTTCCACCTCCTGTATGCATTGATTGAGGGTTGTATATATGTATAATTCTTGATACGTTAAGTGCAAACTGTCGCTCCCAGAAGAAAAAAAGACTTTACCCAACGCCAAATGTGTCGGGTCCAAACACTCGTGCAAAATATGGTTCACGTACTGCCCAATACGGCTATTTATCCAGTCTCTCACTGAAAGCCACCCAATGTTATGGTCGGTGTCCATGCACTCATAACGTCTGTTAGATCTCGTCGGGCAAAATCTCGTCCGGCTGTGCTTCCCACTTCTTACAGTATCCAAACCAGCTTCTGTACAGACACTTGTGCTCAGTAGGCGAGGAGGTCGTGGGTGCGGTGGACGTCGCAAGAGGCTCATTGGTAATTGACGGCAGGGGTGTAACGGGGCTATGTGCGGCCTCAGTCGTTGTGGTGGTCACATCCCGGCAACCCCAAAATCTGCCTGGAGTTGCGCAGGTAGTGGTTGATGTTGTACTGGATTCGGTTGTGGTGGCCTCTGTTTTATCGTTACATCCGAACCAACCGGGGGTTTTGCAAGTTGACGTTGATGTAGAAGTGGTGGTTGTCGCTGTTGGGTCTGCTGTGGTCGTGTCCAAACATCCCCACCAACCAGGCGTCTTGCAGGTGGCGGTCCGGGTTCGAGTCTTGGTTGTGGTCGTACTCGTTGAAGTGGTGCCATCGTTTCCGTGACTCTCATACATCTTCCATAAGGCACAGTCTCGGCAGTCTGGAGTGCGTTGGCATTTTGGGACCTCGTCATATTTGACAATGATATCGTCAATGACGGATCGGATTCGGTGAGTGCCAATACCAACCCGCCATCCCTTGTCCGCAACGACATCATAGACACACTCGTATCCAGTATGGCAGGTGGATTCCATCGCGTACCCGGCAAAAGAGCATGAAGCTGTAGCCCCATTGCACGTACCGATATAAACCGGGTCTGCTGTATGACCGAAGTGATATGCGCCGGTATTTTCTCGCACTTGGGGAAATCTAGAATCAGCACCGGGGGGGACAGGCAGGCCCAGCCTTGTCGCGGGAAGCGCGTCCGGGACAGCTTCAAAAGTGACGACTGGTAGGCCATAAGTCAAGCCAAGGAGCGAGGTGATGGCACCGCCGAGCGAGTGACCAGTAAGCCAAACGTTCGCGTCGGGATAAAGCTCGGTGACGTTAGAGTACAACTCACGGGCAGCCGTGTAGTAGCGGTGCTCATCCTGCAATGCTTCGGCTACGCAGGTGTTGTTACAAGTGTATGTGTCAGTAGCACAATTGCAGACTTGATGCCATGTCCACTGGCCCTGCTGGGCACAGCAACAGCTAAAGAAAAGATTATCGTTTTCCTTGTCGTTGGTCGTAGTTCCCTCGCCATCAAAGACGGCCATGGAAGTGCCCTTGAGGCCAATGACAATTGTCGAGTTTGTTTCATCGGCAAAAACGTGGCCGCGAAGACCGTCGCCTTCCCATCCAAAATCGGCACTGCGGTTGTAGTGATGCCCAACCTCCTGCCAGTCGGCGTCGGTCTGGTTCGCGACGTATGCGTTGGCCGTCATTCTGGCCATCGTCAAGACCGTTTCCTTGTCTGTGATGTCCGGCGAGGGAACTTCATCCATGGTCCAAGCCGAGGCATCGAGCACGGCGGCGTAGCCCTGCCTGCGGGACATGGATACTATGGGGTCTACGACGGATGGCCGCCGATCGACCATCCGCTCCATTGTTGAAGCACGGCTCTTGGCCGTGAGCTTGACAATCTCTTGCTCGCCATATCCCCCCTCAGCGGCTAGGAAGATCTTGGTGTTATCTTGAGTAATGTCCTTTCTCCGGTGAAGGCCAGGATGGTTGTCGGTACCATGATGGAAGATGTGCCGGAGGGCGAAGGTGTGCTCGGCGGGCGCGGGGGCGTCAGGTTTCGAGGGAATGAGCGGGCCGGGAGGCAATAAGATGTCGTCGCTAAAGTCGCGGGTGTTGCTGTTGGCGGAGACCGGTGATGGAGAGAGGGCGAGGAAGGATAACAGAAGAGCGGCCGTTGCTCTACCAGGCGAGGCGCATCGGAAGCCCGATGGCCGTTGATGTGACGACGTCATGACGCAGTGGACCAAAGGCGTCTCTACGAAGGTAGAACAGAAGTGTATGAGGTGAGGAGATGCATGGATGGAAGGGCGGGAGTTGAGGGATAAGTGCAATGATGGTGACGGAAGCGGAAGAGAAGGAGGGAAGGGTCGGGTTCGGAGCGGCGGAGAGGCGGAGGATGGCCAAATGATGTTGTCATATCTGGCACGCGGGCGCTATCGCGGACAGTGGAGCGATGCCGAAAGGGTTCATGGGAAAAGGTACCTCACCGTCTGGGGACCGAATTCAGACTAACGGGTAAGATAGCGTATCGGTTGGGGATATGTATTTATCATCGTATTCTTCGTGGCAGGATACATGATAGACCCACATGCACTAGCCTTGAACGCTAAATGGACTGCAGACCAGGCATTCATGGATACCTGGCCGCCTCATCATGGCGCATGTGACCCACCGAGGGCGGTGGTCTACGTGACCAGAGCCTTGGAGATGTGCTGTGGCTCGGACTTTCATCCGCCAATTCGAGATGGCGAAAGCAGCCAGCCAGGCACACGGGTATCAACGACTGGCCGGTCTTGTAGCAGAGCTTGACTTGGTTTTAGTGGCTCATGCATCGAACTTCCTTACCAGAATCCGTATGATGACTCTCATCCCGCAGGTGACAGACGGCTTGTGGTTCCTATTTGACAATTACATGGATCCGGAGAATGTGAGCTGTGATGATACTACTACTGCGTATGTAATGAATAACGAAGCGAGCCTAATAATGCATCCCCTTTTGATTACCGGGGTTGGTTACGTCTTTGTACCTGGCTACCTCGATTATTATTGATGCCTTGGGGATGCGATAATGCCTAGGAGGATGTTGTGCTTAGTACTTATGCCACCACTAGCCACATTAGATTTAGCTCTGCGCAAGGTACGGCACTCCTCACAATTGGTGCCTGGGTGCGAAGAGTACTATGGTACAGGTAGGTACGTACCCGCAGTTTCTCCCCGGCAACTTGTTATAGTGGTTCGCGCGAAGGGGCCAACAGTGGCGTGGCGCGTGTTTTTGGCGCGCCGACCGCGAAAGCTTGCAGCTTGACAAATTTCTAGTCTGGGGATCGCATCTCTTGAAGTCGCAAACGGTGAGAGATTCTCACTCCCGCCTCCACACTCCCTTTCCTCCATCACCTAAATCTCCAATCTTTTTTGGGATTTCTGTCGTCGCCATGACTGCCATGTGAGTTTCTCGCACTGATGCTCTTTATTCCAATGCCCACTCCCTCCCTATTTGTCTCCTTATCCTGCGGCAGACAGCCGAATAATTATGGCGATGTTCGACGGAACCCCGACTAACCATCGCCTTCCATCACAGCGAGAGCTTCGACAACATTTACCTGGACCTCTCCAAGGAGAGCGGAAAGTGCAGGTTCGCAGAGACGGGCTTTGGCTGGAAGCCCTCGTCCGGCGGCGAGACCTTCACGCTCGATCACTCTAACATTGCTACCGCGCAATGGAGTCGCGCTGCCAAAGGCTACGAGATCAAGATCCTTCAGCGCTCTAGCTCCACCATCATCCAGCTCGACGGATTCCAGCAGGAGGACTACGACCGTCTCGTGAAGGTCTTCAAGAACTGGTACAGCACCGCTCTCGAGAACAAGGAACACGCTCTACGAGGATGGAACTGGGGCAAGGCTGAGTTTGCCAAGTCGGAACTCACATTTTCGGTCCAAAACCGCCCAGCGTTCGAGCTTGCATACTCTGAAATCGGAAACACCAACCTTGCGGGTCGAAATGAGGTGGCCGTTGAGATGGCCCTGCCCCAGACTGCATCTGCCGATACTGGCGCCAACCCCCAGCTGGGAGGCGCTCGTGCAAAGGGTACCAAGGCTGCCGCTGGCCGTGATCAGCTAGTCGAGATGCGTTTTTATATTCCCGGAACCACGACCCGCAAGGAGGCCGAGGGCGAGGAGGCAGGCAGCGAGAACGGCGAGGAGGAGAAGAATGCCGCTACGCTATTCTACGAGACCCTTATCGACAAGGCTGAGATTGGCGAGACGGCTGGCGATACTATCGCCACCTTCCTGGATGTCCTGCATCTCACCCCCAGAGGTCGTTTCGACATTGACATGTACGAGGCTTCATTCCGTCTCCGTGGAAAGACGTACGACTACAAGATCCAGTACGAGGCCATCAAGAAGTTTATGGTTCTCCCCAAGCCCGACGATATGCACTGCATGCTTTGTGTTGGTCTTGATCCTCCTCTGCGCCAGGGTCAGACACGCTACCCCTTTGTGGTCATGCAGTTCAAGAAGGACGAAGAGGTTACTATCGACTTGAACCTTAACGAGGACGAGTTGAAGAGCAAGTACCAGGACAAGCTGGAGCCTCACTACGAGGAGCCCTTGCACCACGTTGTGACCAAGATTTTCCGTGGCTTGGCCAACAAGAAGATTTCTTCCCCTGCCAAGGACTTTATCACGTATGTACCACCATATCCCAAAAGCTTATGACTCCAAACTAACCATTTTGAAGACACCGCAACCAGTACGGTATCAAGTGTTCCATCAAGGCTAGCGAGGGTTTCCTGTACTGCTTAGAAAAGGCCTTCATGTTCGTGCCCAAGCCGGCCACGTACATAGCCTACGAGCAGACACAGTCCGTCACATTTTCTCGTGTCAGCGGCGCCGTTTCGGCTCTGTCTACCTTTGATATTACTGTACTTCTCAAGAACGGCGCCGGATCGTCTCAGTTCAGCAACATTAGTCGTGAGGATCTCAAGGCCCTCGAGAGCTTCTTCAAGCTGAAGGGTCTGCGGGTTAAGAACGAGATTGACGAGGATGCTAACATGCTGGCTGCTGCTCTGCGCCAGCAGGATATGGACGATTCCGAGGACGAGGTGGTGGGTGTCAAGGCTGACCGAGGCTCCGCTGACGAGGACGAAGAGAGCGTGGATGAGGACTTCCAGGCCGACAGTGAGAGTGATGTAGCTGAGGAATTCGACAGCAACCACGAGAGTTCCGGCTCAGGCAGCGAGGAGAGTGGTGTTGAAGACGGCGATGGTGACGGCGATGAGGAAATGGAGGACGAGGAGGAAGAGGAACAGCGCCCCAAGAAGAAGAAGAAGACGGGCTGAGTGTAATAATTATCGAGCGGCATGGATGAGGCCGCACCCAGCAGAGATGAGGAGAGGCTTGGTATGACGGGAAACCGAGGCGGGTAAAATATCTTGGTTTCAGAACAAAGAGGGACGAAATGGCGTTCAGGCTGGAAAGACGGTCAAGACACAATCACAAATCACAATTATCTATACGCAACATATTCTCTAGGGGCGGGGAGAAATTCATTGTAGGAGTAGCGAGCAGCAGGAGGGGAGGCAGCCGGCAGATGTGAAGCTGATTATTATCTTATTTTTTCCTCGCTCTTCTTCTCGGTTGAGTAAGAGTTTTTCCCGTTACGGTGGTCTCTTTTCCCTTTTCTCTTGTCGCTTATTTGAACGAATGCGGTCTCGGGCTGTTCCGTTGCTCCGTGATTGGGCGAAAGCATCAGTTGACAGCTGCATGGTGCATGTTCGTCTTGCAGGTCTGGGTCGCGGGGGAGGGGGGCATTCGGTTATATCAGACCATGATGATGTTGACAAGTACGCGTGTGGGTGGTTGATGGTGTTGGCGCAGGGGCTATGATCTCCGACGGAGAATACAGGGGGGAAAGGGGAAGGGGGGTTAGAGAATTGGCAAGGAATGCGAAAATTTTTTGCTTTCTTGTTCTTGTTTCCTTTCTTGGTGTTGCTCACATCGAACAAGGGGAGGTTGGCAGCTTCGGGAACTAATGTAGTATCCTGGTCACAACGGGTGTAACAACAAAAAAAAAAGCACGAGTGACACTTTCTTTCTTACCCATCTTAGATCGATGTGCCTTAGTTAGGGCCCGTCCCCCGATCCACGATCTGCAACTTGACCTTTTCTGTTCGGTCCTTCTTGGCAAAATGCGATCTTAAACGGTTGCAATCCGTCTGGGTACGCCTGATGGCCCTGCGGCGAAGACGTACGGCATCCCGACGACTAACCCAAGAACAGGAACTCGTGCCTCGCTTCTCCCCCGTCAGCGTAGTACCGCACACGTTGTCGATCATGAGGCACCAGCGGTGCGCTACGGGAACCTGTCCGCGAGCCGTGAGCCCACGCAGGCACGCCCCGTCCATCCTGCAAGAGAGTGGGAGGGAATTAAAAAAATATATAAAATAAAAAAGAACCCTTGTTTTTCGAAGGAAGATGACCGAAGAAAAAGAGGTTTCTCCTTGCTGGGCCGCCCAATGATTTGCCCCCCCTCTTCATAGCTCGGTTGCTAATCCACCCGGTGATTTTCTTCTTTCTTGTGATCGCCTCCCTTTGACTTAGGGCGTAGTTAGCTCGGGCCGGGATGTGGATGCTATCAGTGACGTATCTGCCATGTAGAGCTGGGATGTAGGAACAAGAGAAAAAAAACCATCTCCACCGCGGATAGCCGTGAAATTACCCACACAAAGAAGTGAAAAGGGAAAGAAGTGCTGGCGGCGAGCGACTATCCCAATCAGTCCATGTGCAGCAAGCGTTGGATGCGTATGCAAAGGGAAAAGGAAAGAAAAGGAAAATAAAAAATAAAAAAGGGGACTTCAACCTTGCAAGGCTCCGGGCGGGTCACTGCGCAACTGAATTGGGCCAACAGACACACGAGAGATTGAGCCAATAGCTTCACTTCCTTTTGTCTTTCTGCAACGGTGGTTGGAGGAAGCTTCATGGATGGCGGTGGCGGAGGGAAACACACAACGATGATAGAGGAGGGGGACACAAGGGAGAAAAAAAAGAAACGACAACGTCCACTTGGAGGGCCGGAAAGTTTGCGACGATTGGGAAATCTCCGCGGGTAAGTTGACCAAACAAAACAACGTCATAGCAGGCCAAGGCACTAACCAGGCTGCCCGAAAACAAAAAACCAAACCAAACAAGAAATGTCCCGAATGGCCCGGCACACGAAAAATGTCAATTTGCTCGTAACGCGCAAATCTTGGTTGCGATAGGATAAGCTTCGTCGCGGCCTGGTCTGTGTGGGCGAGCGCTATGGAGATAGGACGGGCCAGTTTTTGTTGGCCGGCCGGACTTGGATTAGTTTGTCAGCGGTTCCAACGACGTGATAGACGCCGAGCGTGGGTTTCTTTTTCATCTACTTCTACTTCTGTATTGCGTTTAAAACGTATCGTATTTTTTTCTCATTTTTGCCACTTCAGTTACTGCATATCCGCGTACTCCGAGAACCCCGACTATCCCGTGGATCGGTGAGTCGTTTGTCTCGACAAGCTAACCCGTCGGCCCCATAGAATCCTTCTCGGGCCGTGAACACGTTCGTCTGATATGGCCAGCCGCCATCCGATATATCAATTCGCCATCACCTCGTGACACCGTTCCGGCACAGTCCGAGCACCTGTCTCGTCTCTTTTCCTGGTGATAGGCACCCCTCGCAAAGGCATCAGTTGATATGACCTGTCTTGGAACTTGTATGACGTTGTTTTTCACTTCTTTCTTTTCTTGGCTGGCCTCAATCATATGCATAGAATAAATTACAATTTCTCCCTTCGGAGATAAGCAGGCGGCTCTTTCATTAGCATTTGGTCCTCTAATTCTCCGCCAGGCTGTATCCCAAGAACTCGTATTTCCACAGCAATTCCCTGTCTCGATTGGCCTGAGCGCTCAATTATTACTTGATTGATCCCATATACCCAACCTCTGTTGCCTCTTTGATCTCTGTGCTGTGCCTCAGAGCTGCAGCGCGCGGTGTCAGGAAACACGGCCCCCCGCATCCACAATTGTCACTATTCCTTCTTCACTCCCCCTTCTGCTGGCCCTTTCTTCTCGCTACGCTTTGGGTGTGCAAGGGGTGGGGAGCCACGAGCAAGGGGGTGGGATCGAGATCCTTTTCTCTCTGGATATTATCCAAAATGACAGAGAGGGCACGCCAAACGTGGGAAAGAAGGCTATACCCGATTTTCAACCTTTCTCGCGCCACAGCCCTAGGCAAAACCCAATGTTTTTCGCTTTGACACTTCGGGCAACATGCTTGTCCCTGTTATTCCCCATTATCTGGGGCGTGGTTTGTTGACCGCAGCCTCGGCAGCACTAACACTAACACGGCATGCCGCCCATTGGCAGACAACCCACGTTCCAGAGTGACATTCACCTTGTTTCCCCTTGTGACGAGTAACAGCGAGGATAGGAGGGGCAAAAGGGGACCATCCAAGACACACCACAGAAGACGACGGAAAAAGAAAAAGAAAAAGAAAAAGCACAGACATGAATAAGAAGAAAAGCAAAATGGTTAGCAGCAGAAAGAAAAGAAAAAGGGAAAGAGAGAGAGAGAGAAAAAAAAGTGTGCCACACCAAACCCACAAAAAAACCGTTGTCTACGTCCCATCCCGCTCCCTCCCCTTGGCCTCCATCCATCCAACCAACCAACCATTCAAACCAACCAACAGGTGCCCACCCGATTTCCGTCAACGGACTCCAGAATGGGTCCAAGACAGAGACAAAAGGGCGAGACAGGCCGTAGCTGGAAGTGACAGGCATGGGTGAATTAGAAAAGAGAGGCAGACCAGAATGGGGAGGGTGGCACCCAACGATGCACCCACTTTTTCCCTCTCACGACGTGCTGGGATCTCTCTTGTGCCTCTCCACCTCAAAAGCAGCATCCCGGCGGGGGACAGGCCAGAGAGGAGGAGATGATGCATCCTGCGTACAGTACATGGCGTATGGCATGGATGAAGGGTCATTGAGGGGGACGCTGCGGTCTCCTCACTTGCATTGGGACGCATAACCCAGCAGAAAAATCAAGACCCAGACGTCGACCCCCCCGGTATCGCCAGCCACGCCCCCGCTCCCTCGGTTGGCAAATCTAGGATCAGACCACCCATTCCCAAAGGCCACTGACCCAAGAAGAAACTGACATTGGGCGGCTCGGCGTCGGGAAGCAGGGCCCTTCTGGCGTCTCCCGCCTGGCGTCAGCCCCCGTTTTGACAGGTCGACTCGCCATGACGAAAAGGCAACCGTAAATGATACCGAATCGAGGGATGTCGACCCCAAGCTAGCATCGAGACTATCTATCTCTACGTCTACCTTGGCCCTGGGTGCTTCTCCCACCCCCCACCGCTGACTCTCCTGTCA
Organism: Calonectria pauciramosa; assembly: GCA_017140785.1. Lineage (NCBI taxonomy): Eukaryota > Fungi > Ascomycota > Sordariomycetes > Hypocreales > Nectriaceae > Calonectria > Calonectria pauciramosa. The sequence goes on along the minus strand of JAACIZ010000008.1, from coordinate 1,488,046 downwards.
TTTCCCAGAGTCCGACAACTTGACGAGAGCCGTGGTGTCATCTGGCGTCATACGCCTTAGCTGCCTCAACCCGCTCCTTTGCCCCGAGTGTCCTGAGTTCAATCCCGGTCCGAATCCGTTTTTACTCAGCCAGGTGGCCCGCTCATCCCCCAGCCGTACCGGCCGTACCAACCGTTCACAGTCAGGCATACCTAGAGCTGAGAATCAGCCTGGGCACCGAACCTTGCCAAGGGCCCGGGACGAGTGTGTGTGTGTGTGAGAGTGAGAGGAGCGAGATAACGGCGCTGCCGCATTCTTCTCTCCTCCCTCGTCTACTATCACTTACCTTACCGCCACCCCTGCTCCGAAAAGGCCTTCGCCTTTCCGCTCTCTATTTTCCGCTCTTCTCACCTCTCTCTCTCCCTAGCCCTAGTTCCTAGCTCTAGCTCTAGCTCTAGTTCTAGCTCCAGTTCCTTGCTCCAGTTCCTGCTCCAACCCCAGCTCCAGCTTCGGCTGTCCATTCTCCTTCTCCTCCTCTTTAGTCCCCGATTAACGGACTCGGCATGTATCAAAGTGTAAATGAGATCGAGATTCTGAGCAGTCAGAAATCCCAGCACAACACTGCGTGTGAGACTAGGGGAGTCGGATCCAAGGGAGGGGGGGAGCATGTAGACGCATTTTATACGCACTCTGTATGCGCGGTTCGGCGCTTGACATGTGAGTCTTAAGTGTTCCGAACAAAGGCATCCAATAGAATGGGCGAGCAGGCCTTTCCGGGTGCCGATCAGCCCTCGAATGAGCCCGCATATCCAAGCTTTTTCCACCCTCGCCTACATAGCCCAGCCAGGACGGGACAGGTTCCCCAAAATGCCCATTCGGTCCTGGGGGGCGTCTTGGGTCTTTGGCGGTAAGGGCGGGGTCTTGGGTGCGGCCCCAACTCCAGTCCATACTTTTGACTTCCTTGCCAAATGCAATTGGACAGAAAGGTCCCAATCCCAGCGAGGCGTCAGCTCGAATCCACCCGTGGCTTTTCCCGTTATCCAACTGCTGGGTACTATCATTTTTGTAGCAATTGTAACGGCCGCGGCCACATTCTGTCGATTGCTTATTGGAAGCTGTTGCCTCACGTGGGAGAGACAGAGAGGGTCGGTCTGGCTTGGCCCAACCAAGTTGTTCCGGTTCCAGTCTCCGGCGTGAATTCCCAACCCTAGTCTTTTGTATCGAAAGCAAGAGAGAGAAAAAAAAAAGGGCAAGACACACGCCATTCATTTATTAGGGTCAGAACCACGGAGAACCACGGAAGGATTGTTGCTATTAAGGGGGGGCCAAAGCCACTTTGCTTCAGCCTGTTGGTTTTTTTTTTGCCATTGAGCATAGCGTTCAACCCCCATGACCAGTCACTCGACCTCGGCATCATCGTCTTTCCAAGGAGAGAAGACAGCAGAAGAAAGGAGAAAGAAGAAAAAGGGACAGACAGGAGACGAGAAGGGAGAATCGGACCATAACCCGCAGTGAAAGGTAACCTGTCTGAACTCTAGGCAGACTAGCATCACCTCGGGAGTGGCGGAGGACAAACCAAGACGAAAGGGGAGAGAGACGCAAGGAGACTGAGAAGGAATAGGAAACGCTTGGGTGGTGAGTCCCAAAGTGCGCCGACGACAAAGAAAAACCAGTCACGCTACCTCTGCGCAGCAGCCCTGACCTCAACGACAGTACGACGACAGGTGCATAGTCGGCAGACTGGTCTCGACGCTAAGGGGGGCAGTACCCAAGAGGACGGTAACTCATTTGCTTACCTGGGTGGAAAGACATCCGATTGTGTCGGTTGACTTTGCCTCGTGGCCCCGGGAAATCTCTTCGGTGGGGTGACTTGGAGTTTGGGAGCACCAGACATCGGCAGAGCCCACCCCTAAGGCGGCATTAGGGCCCAGAAAACCAGCACCAGCGATCGCTGGATCGATGAGGCTCTGGGAGAGTGGCGTTGTATCTTTCCAGGACACTCTGGTGACGTCGAGACGGCGGAACACCGTCGTATAAGCAGCCGGCGCCCCGGATTAGGGGCGCACGAAGCTGAAAGAGGCTGCCGTCGTGGGTCCAGGCCGAGCGAGTTTAGTCGGACGGGATTCGACAACGAGACGACAGCTGAAGCTCTCAAGTTGGCTCTGCATTGTCCCGTCAAGCCACCGGACTTGTCTCTTTCGAAGGCTGTCACCCCGAGCCGGGACGCCTCTCCGTCGAGGGACGCAGGCCATAGTCTCGCGACCTGAGAGTCTCCAGCCGTGTCTCGCCTCTGCAACCTCCCGAGTTTTCGTTACGGAGTCAGTACAAAAAGAATCAGGCCCTCGTCTTGTCAGGAGTTTGGGATCGAGAACAGAAGACAACCACCATCACGTCGACGCCAAAACCACGAACGAGAAAAGCCGCACAAGAGAAAACGACGCACACGAAACGAGACGAAGCACCAGCTACGCCAGCTGGCAGCAAGCCCAGAATCCAGACGCTGGATCTAGAGCTCCCCCTCCCCCCCCCCTCCATCCTCCCTCCGGGCCTCCATAAACCCACGACCAAGCCAGTTACCATTCATCCACTTCGCCGAACTAACCCACCTTGGTCCGCTACCATGGCGGGCGAGAGCGGCGGAGATGCACTATTCTATGACTTCCTCATAGACGAGCCCGAGGTACGTAGCGCGGCATAATCCGAAAATGCCCTTTATTTTCCTTTCCTTCCTTTTTTGTACGACAGCCATAAGGGACTCTGGGGCGCCGCAAAAGCTTCTTAGAAAGATGATGGTGGGAGTGTGGAACGTTGACCACATGGCAGTTTGCCAAGTGGCTTGCTGCTCTGAGCCTGTGAGTGGCCGGCGGTGATGTAAGACATGGCGGCTTGCGAGGGATATCAGCCCAGTGGCTGAAAATCTCGAATCCGAAGATTCAATAGTCGTCTTTTGCGAGTCATTGATATTCCATCATGTCGCCATTATGTGGCCCTCGAGGGCCCGGAGAGGGCCGCTAGGAACGCATTAACATGGCGGTTATTGCGCTCCTAGTTTAGTCCACCGAAGCACCGTGGCAAGCGCGGCGTACGAGGGGCGCCAGCCTCATGTCTGCGTGTGCGTGCGTGCGCGTGGAAAGGAGCTGTCAATGGTCGTAAGGTTGACGAATATGGGATGGACGCCGCCGTCAAGGGCCGGGCGAGTGTCTTTGGGCACCCTTTGACATGTCGTCTCAGAGTCGAGAAGTGAATAGGCGAGGTGCGAAGATTGGTTAAGCGAGGCCCAGGCCAAAGAAGGGACAAGCTCAATGAGTGGGATGAAGGGGGGGATTGCCGTCCCAAGAGAGCGAGAGATCAGCGCGAGGTGATCGAGATGGAAGGGGAGTGTAACGGCGGCGAGGGAGTGTGCAAGAGAGAGAAGAGGAACCATGCCAGAACTGAGCAGCGCAAACTGACATTGCAAGAGCAGATGCCCACGCCCACGCCCATGCCAATGCCGACGCAGGCTCCCGCGAATCTAGCAGCAGCTAGCACAGGAGCACCACAGCCGCAAACCATCGCACGAACAGCCAACGACTTCAACCCTGTCAATATCGCCTCCGGCCGCCCGCCCCATCTCGCCCATCTGCAACAGCCCATTTCTGCGCCGAATCGAACCAGTCCTCAGCCACAGCGGCACCTCCCGACACCCTCAGACCCGCTAAACCCGGCCCTGCTCCCCGTGGCGTCTGGTGTGGCTTCAGCTGCCCCGGACCCCACCCGGCCCGTCACTCTCCCACGTGACCAATCACGCCCCCTCCCCCAGTCACATCATGGCGGCATACTCGACTTACACGGCCATCACCCTCAGAGTCCGGCGCCCATGGCTGCCGCAGCGTTTCAACCTCATATTTCCCAAGTTGCTGTCACGTCCACCGCTCCCATGTCGATGGATTGGGGCATGTACGGTGTTGCCCAGCCGCCAATGTCGCTGCACACTTCTCCCTTTGATTTTGAGCTTCCTGGAACCATGATGCCTTCCATGCCGCACCATGGGCATATCTCCCCAGGCCTGCCCGATCACAGCCTAGCGTACGGCACGGGCGTGGTGTCTCCCTCGAGCATTCACTCTTCCCAAAACCATTACGGTTTCAGCGGCTCATGGGAAGACCATATGTCCCACGATGCCAACACTCCAACGGTATCGACACCCGCCGGCCAGATATCAACCAACCCTTGGACTGATCCAGAAGAGCTTCAAAGGGAGCTCGACTCGGTCCATGGTTCCCGGCCAAAGAAGACGCCCCGTTCCAGAAGAGCCAAACGAGACTCCCGCAACTCTGCCGATAACCGTAAAGGCCCGTCCCCGGACGCTGCCAGCCCCAGCTCGGCTTCCCAAAACAGCCGGGGAAGCATCGGTTCCAAGTCTGCCTCCATCACATCGTCCTCCATAGCCTCCTCGTCGGTTGCGTCTGCCTCAACAGCGTCCAGCCGCCAGAGCAAGCTCCGAAGCGCCTCCCGCACCTCCAAGAATAGTCACAACAAGCCTAGCGACACTCCAGAAGAGCGGCGTACCCGAGCTTCTCACAACCTCGTCGAGAAGCAGTACCGAAACCGCCTGAATGCCCAGTTCGAGTCCCTACTCAGCGCCCTGCCCGAGCAGATCCGCGCCAGCGGGGAAGGCGACGACAACTCGGACGGCGGCGGCGGCGACTGGGGCGACCGCAGGGTGAGCAAGGGAGAGGTCCTCGAGATGGCCCGCAAGCACATCCAGTCTCTCGAGCAAGAGCGCGATCTGCTCGAGCGGGAGAACACCGAGCTGCAGGGGAGCTTGGCCCAGCTCAAAAAGTCCGTCGGCAGCGATGAGGGCGCGGGGCAGGAATCACCCCTCAATTTCAACATCAGCATGGATGATGACAAGGACGAGAATCCGAGTTGAAGCACTGGGGCAGTGCGCGGCAGCATGAAGTAGGAGAAAAGGAAGAGCAAGAAGGGGGGGGGAAACCACAACGAAAAAACCCGGGATGCAAGTTTGGTCAGCTACTCCCCACAAACCCCATCATTCTGCTTCTTGACTTTCGATTCTTCATTCTGTTTTTCCCTTTCATTCATTTGAGTTGTCCGCCTATTTGAGGTCCCTGTTTCTTTCTTCTTCCTATTCTGGATCAACAAGAGTAAGAAGCAAGAAGTAGGATCAGCCACAGAAAAACGGACTCTTTTTTTAAGTGTTTGTTTTTACTTCTTTTTTTCTTTCTATTTTTACCTGGGCGGAAAATTTTGAGCCATTAAGTGCTATTTGGCAGGGGGCCAGGCGGTTTTTGGGGCCGGCGGTTGCAATACGGGGCGGCGGACTTTGTTCAAAGACTATTTTGGTCTTCAATCGTTGTTTGCGCCATTTTAACCCTTCTTGACCGTCGTTGCGGTCTTGTCATGTGCGTTGATGAACCTTTCATTTCTCAATGCGTTCGCTTTTTTTTTTTTTTTTGGCTGTTGTCAGTGTGTTTGCAAAGTGTGTTATCATGTTAGTTTGGAATGACACAGATAGAGTGCTGGGCGTGAAGCATTGGTTTCGATGCTTTTTTTTCTGTTGGTTGCATTGTCACTTCGCAATTATTGTTGCGAGAGACTGAAGCAAGACGCTAAAGGCAGGCAAGGATAGATAGATGTGCAATTTCAATCAAACCCTTTTTCATCATTTCTATTGATGAAACCCATCCAGTTTCCATGTCTCCCTTTCTCCTTATCAAAAGCCATACCATCTGAAACTATGCAGGTTTATCGAATAATAACATCACTCTTATCTAGTTGTCTTCACATGCAAATAAACAAATGAGGCACATTGTGTTTGGGTTGGTATCTTTGTCTTTTTTGTATTGTTGTGGCAACTCCCAGCGCTCTTCGCCTTGAAGCTACTCGCCGTTCGAGGGCGGTGGTACCGATAGCTTCGCTGCTGGTGTCTATAGTGGTTCATAATCCATCACTCGTCATGTTTAATACCATCCATCTAATCCAACCCAGCGTCCATCCTAGGTGTGACCGGACATCCTTCCCTTGTCCAAGTCCATGATAAATCCCCGTCTCCCACAAACCGCCCCCTCGGGCCAAAGAAATATGGAACAAGAAAATGAAAACCCGCAAGATCCCTTTGAACGATTGTTTATCTTTTGTAACACGCCGGGGAAAAAAGAAAATGGGGGACCGATAAATATGCCCCGGCTGCCATTTGCAGCATCCTCAATGCGCCTCTAGTACCACGAGTGTCGAGAAACAAAAGAACTCCATCAAAAAAAGAAAATAGACAAACGAAAATGACCGACAATTCAATGGCTTCGGAAATAAGTCGAAGGCACCAATGCAAGCAAAACTCCATCCATGAGTGGAGCCCTTTTATGTATGGGCTGTATTGATGGGGTGTACAGTGTTATACAATCCAGGTCCATTTTAACCTGGTTCAGTTTTTCGCTTCCCGAGACATATTAAGTAAACCCGGGCGATCAGGGGCAACCCCAGTCCTGCGATGCATCAAAAGTGTTGCAGCTGGGGTTTGTTGCAATCCTGCGGCGCGGAGGGGCGGCTAAGAAAAAAAGAGAGAAAAAAAAGCACGCAAAACGCAACCATGACACGATTGCGACGCGGAACCAACAGCACAGCGCGCGTTTAGATGCGGTCGCCTGTGGTCTTCACGTACGCACGAGGGAAGAGAGCATACTGACCAACAGGCGGTGCCTGCACGCTCATGCTGGTGGTTCTGGCACGCGGGCGTCGAGGCTTGGCCGCATCACCCTTCAGGGCTGGAACCTCATCTCGGACAATGGACTCGCTCGCGTGGCTCTTGTGGTGGGGCCGGTGTCCGGCCGGGACCGTAGGGAATTGAACTAGTTCAGGAACCGTGTCGGTGTCCTTGGACGCCGGCGGTGTCGACTCCTCCTGGTCGCTATCCTCCTGTGGATCAGCCAGTTGGGTGGTTGGTGCTTGATCACCAGCCGACTCTGACCAGGATCCAGCCATCTTACTCAACGAAGTGCTGCTAGTAAGACGCGTCAGGGCCGTCCAGGTAGAGTTCGTTGAGACATGGCGCTCGCCAGTGGAGTCGGAGATGGCCGTGGAGATGGCCGTGGAGTTGGTTGCAGTAGTGGAAACGCTTGACCGTTGCTGTTGCATAAACTGCGATGCACCGGCTGTTGCAATGTTGTCCTCATAAAAAGCATTGGACTTGTAGAACCTGCTGCGAAACTCATCGTCGGCAGCAAACTCCTCCCTATCAGCTTCGGTGAGCATCATCTGGTGGTGGTAATCGCCAGGAATGAGCAGGGATGGGGAAAGTGTGAATCCATGGGACTCTTTGAAGCTCGATGCGCGAGAGTCGCTGCGCTCATGAGCAGGCTTCAGATGAGGAGGTCGGTTCGACCTCTCGACGCGAGGAAGCGAAAAGTTGTTCAAGACTCCCGTTGCGGAAACAGGAGTCGTGACCTCGTGACCAACGATGGGAGAGGCCATGCTAGTAGGGCTTAGAGCCGGCACATCGTGACGGGATGCAGAGAGCATACCAGGCGACAATGGAGCAAGGCTGACGGACGGTACCTCGTTCAGCTCATCATCATCCACCAGAGCCACCTTGACGGGAGGCGCCCTCCTGCGATCACCGTATTTGTCAATGGAAGGGCGCTCCCATTGGTAGTCAAAGTTAGCATCGGCCTCATGCTCGTAGCAGTAGTCAATGTCATCCTCCCAGCTCTCTCGAAGAGGCGATGCGGGGCTGCAGCAGTCGATCTGTCCCACCTGGCTCAGGCGGTTGACAGCTTCGACAGGACCCAGAGTGTCCGAAGCGCCGCTCATTCGCTGGGGCGCAGACACTGTGCGCAGGGCCGGCACAGACTGAATAGCTCGGAGGGAAGACGCGTTACTGGCAACGCTTCCGTGAGAGCGGTGGGTAAAGATGGGGTGCTCGTCCTCCTCTGGCACGTCTGGCAGAGGGCGCTCATATACCGTCGGGCCAGGAAGAGGCCATGCGGCATCGTCAGGGGTAGTTAGAGCATGCGAGAATGGGCCATCAGTCGTTGCCAGGGGATCAATCTCCTCAATGGCCTCGCGGGATGAGTCCAGGTTGTTGTTGGGGCTGAAAGGTCGCGGCCGACAAAAGCCGCCACCAGTCAGTGGCCGATCAAACTCACCCACCGGGCTACCGTTCCGACCAGCGGACTGGCGACTGGACAAGCGTGGGGGAGGAGGGGGGCCAAAGCCAGGAGAAGCAATTTGCTCAACAGGTGATCGTGGGGGTCGGACGGGCGCGCTCGTTCGAAGCTGCTCCTGAGAGCGGGTATACTTCACCATGCGGCGGGGCCCAGCATGAGGGTGAGGAACATCTTGGGAATAGAGCTGCTCAGCTGAGTGGTTAGAAAAGTGGAACTCTTGCGTCTCAGAGCTGTCAGGAGTAACGGCTACGCCTACAGCGCCGGAGATGCGCAGAGTCGAGAGCTCATCCATGAGCTCCCTGCGGTTGGAGCGCTGGAGGTTGGCAATCTGCTCCCTGGGCGTGTGGGTGATGTGCTGGAAGTTGAAGGGCCCAGAGATCTGGAGCTTCCTTTGAGCCATCATCTCCTCGCGAGTCATCTTTCGTCGGTTAAAGATGGTAGGCATCAGCGAGTCCTTGAAGTTGGCGAGCGAGTGCTCGCTTGGGGCTTCAGTGGAGTACAGAGAGCTGCCAGAGGAACTGTTGGCGCTTGTCCTTCCAGACTTGCTTGATTTGGCACGGCGGTGGAAGATGTTCTTGCTCAGGCCGTGGCTACCGTCAGGCAGGTCCCGGGAAGGGCTGCCACTTGCAGCGGATCGGTTTGAGGAGCGACGGGAGAGAGAGATGTTCTCCATTGAGTGGTTCCAGCCATGTCGGTCCGTCACCAAGAGCGATGATGAGCTTGATGAAGCAATACGGTGCCCATAGGCCCTGTTCATGTGGGTAGCCCGCTTCATCTGGTCGTTCAATTGGCGAATTCTTTCTGGGGAGGGAGGGCCGTCGACGGCAGGTTCCAGGAGCTCGGTGAGGTTGCGGGGAGATTGGTGAGGAAGGGTGGCCATGTCTGGGAGGTCAGCCGCGACGATGAGGGGAGTCGATTGAGAACGAGGTTTCGGGCTGAGACTGTGATCCGGGTGCACAGGGTGCTGTTCTGGGTAGTGAGGCATAGTCGAAATCCACATGGCGTTGTCTCGGTGCCTCTGGGAGGCAGAGGGCACTGGCGAGGCGTGCCCCCTAAAAAGGTGTTACTTGGCTGGATCCAGAGCGTCGATGTATAAACAAATAGCTGTGTGTGGTGTCTGGCGAGGGGCAACCAAGAGGCGCTTCGACTTGGACGGCACGACAAGCTTCGGTAAGGCGTGGAAGGTGACCGACCAGATTCGATCTTGTTTGCTGAAATGGTGGGGGAGGGACCGAGGAGAGCAAGGTGAGGGAGCTATGTATAATATACGACCTGGGAGCAGAGAGATTGATGCAATCTTGGGCCCAGAGGAACTGGCACCCCCCCAAGATTAGACAAGTCTGGAGCTGGGGCCAGAAATGACTAGGGTGGTGTTCCAGGGGTGACCCTTTGACGGAACTTCGTAGTCGACCTAGCCTAGCTCGACGGACACAACCCCCGGGAATCTGGGGGGGTCGTAAATGTACAGCAGGGGCCAGCTCGCCGGTCGAACAAAAATGGATCGATCAGACGGCCGAAGGGATACAGTGCCCTTTGCCGCACGCTCATGCCATCTTATCGCCGGGGTAAGTCGAGTGAGGTCAAGAGGGGTGCGAGCTTCGCGCCTCGATATTGAGAGAGACGCTGGGAGACGACCGTATGGCGGCTTTACCGCGTTTCTACAGCGGTGGACCTGGGGGGCGCCGTGGACAGCCACACGACACCACGTCAGAGGAACTAGAGTCAACAGTCGACAGGAGGAAAAAGAAAATTATGGCTTTTTTTAAAGCCAAAGAAGCAACGGCGCAGGACAAGTGCCGATGGCTGGGCGTTGAATACTCGTCGATCAACCACTAAGACTGACGTGCTATCAGACGCGGGATGCGACCACGAGCGGCCAGCCCCCAAAAGCATCACCGCCGACGACGCCTGGGACATAGACGGCACAGTACACACGCCTCATGGGAGGGCATCCATTTCATGGCCAGGATGGAGGGGCAGCAGAGTTTAGGCAAATGGCGATACCCTCAGCGTCCAAGCTCTGCCATGTGCCGCAGGCTAAAGCAGACATAGCAGGGCTTGACAAGAACCGGCCAAAAGCGACAGGCGGCCAAGGGATCAGCGAGTGGGTTTTTTTGTTTCGAAGCTCGCCCCTCGAGTCTAGTTTGGGGGTACGGGTACGTTCGGGGCACCAGGGCAGCCCAGGAGTCGAGTGCTCAGGGACATCAGCGGCACCGTGCTCAGGACCTCTGGCCCTGCAGCCTTGAACCGAAGGCACAGCTCTTAGCACAGTTTTCCCCTAGCTGGTCTCCTTGCGAGGAACCGGCTCCCTGAGCATGCAGGAACGAAGTCGTAGCAAGCTCCACAGAGGGTCGGCAAGGTCCAAAGACCCACAGACGGAGAACAGCGACTAGGTCCGTACCGCCAAAGACTAACTGACGTCGTCGCGCGTGGGTACAGGACGTGTGCGTCGTGCGCAGTCGGTCAGGGACCCCGTACAGTGCAGGCTCTGCTCTGCCCTGCGATGCAGTCGTGTTGCTCGATGCAGAGGGAGGGGAGCACAGAGCATCAGCACTGCCAAGCATGGCCAGGGGAGGCGAGCGAGATGGGAAAGAGACCCTGCAAAGCATCTTCTGCCAAAGGCGCACCGGCAAGCTGAGAGATGCTTGCATCTTGATATAAGTTGCGATTGGGCCAACCTGCAGGTGGAGAGAGGTATTGACGCGGCTGTCTGTGGCAGCGGGAGACAGTCAACACGCACCACCCTCTACCACCACCACCACCGCTGCCGACGTCAACACAAGCCCGGCAGGGGGGAAAAATAAACAGACGCTGAAAGAGAGCAGAAGCCACCATCGACACTGAGCGCAGCCCCCCGAGGCACCGTCGGTGAATTCAGCAAGGGTGTTCCCAGTGTGCCACTCCACCACCCGCCCGCCGCCTCGGAACCCTTCCCCCCAAACGAGGTGTGCTACTAACTGCCCTGTGTGTCCTGGCTACATACGCGTGCGCTTGCGGACATTTGATGTTTGGCTATGCTGCGCCGTACTGCGCCGTTCGGGAAAAAATAAGATTATGTTGCGCCGTCTCTCGTTGGTTCAAGTAAGAGTGTATGTGCGCTGTCGGCGCCGAGTGGTGAAGTCGGTGGCCTGGGAAGCTACTGGCTGACTACTGTACCTGAGCTCCCAGAAGTCAGCGAGGCTAGTTGACGCAACCGTCTGGATAGCGCTAGAGGGTCCCCAAAATAGGGAAGTAGTGTGGTGGTGCGGTTTTAGCCCCAGGCTGGCAAAATATGAGACAAACTGCGACTGGAGGGGCGAAAGCATGGGGCCACTCGCAAGACGGCCTCGTGGTGCCTCGTGGTGCGGTGATGGATGACGGCCTGCTGGTCACATCACCCAGATAACGACGCCTCAACTGTCGGCTCAACGGTAGCGTCGATTTGCAAAGCGTGGCGGTTTGGGGTCAAGATCTAACTAAAACACCCATCGGACAACCAGGCGGGAGCGCCAGATTGAACGGCAGCAAATGACCTTTGCCACGGCGATCCCAGCAGTAGTGTGCTCTCTGGCTCTCTGGACCTGTACCGGGTGACCGGGAGATACGCGGGTTGTGTCCCGACACCCATCCATCACGTTCACACCAAGAGAAGAATGGGTGTTGCAAGTAAACAACCCAGGCGACCTTGGGACTAGAGTGGCGCACCGATACCGTGCACACGTGGATTGGATCGACAAGATGCCGCTCTTCGACCTTGGTTTTCAAGGCCCGTGGGCTCAGAGAGGCCTGTTGGCTGACGACGTCCAACAGCACCCAACAGCGTCCACCGCAGGCCCTCGCAGACAGCCTCTCTGCGAGGCGGGAGGGAATGGGCCAAGGGGTAGCCTTGACTGACTGGGAGCAATCTACGTACATGCATCCACCACCTCAAAGCTCACGAGGGAAACAAGCCAGAAGGCAGGAGAAACATGACTCCTGGGACTAACGCTGCAGCAGAGTGACTAGATTAGCCTGGGCTGCCACCCTTGCGCAGCGGGCCAGCGCACAGACGGCGCGGACTCCGGTTTAGTTCTCTGTTTGGCATAGGCCGTCGTTGAACATGGCGGCAAAAAAAAAATGCGACTGGACATGCCACAGCCCAACTTTGCGACCCGCAGCACCAGAACGGGCGAAGTGGTGTCTGTCACCGGGCACGACTCATGAGCAGTATTGTGCCAATTTCCAATGTCATGAAGTTTGATCAATATGATATTAATGCCACGGTGGGAGCTGAGTTGTCCAGGATAGAAAGAAGCCCGAGGCCTTCTCCAGACAAACGCGGCGGCGCCCCAGGATGAAGTTCCTTGCCTTGTGTTGCCCGAGGGGCTGTTGGTTCTCCAGCGCTCGCTGCGCGCCAATCCCCAAGAAGCAAGACATGGCTCACGACAGGGGATGAGGCAGCGGTCAGGGGAGAAGCACCGACTCTCCGAGCGAGCAGTGACGAGGGCCGAGACTGTGGGCGAGGACCCAGTGAGAGGATTTCCTGGAGAGGCAGGCTCACGAGGCAGGTCCGGAAGGGTGCCATTGACGACGAGACAAGGAAAAGGGTGGATAGCAGTGCGCGCCCCTCTGGGGCTCGCTCCACAAAAGGCGCTCGAGTTGGATTTGCCTGGACTCTGCTCGTGGGTGAGGCAGTCGTCACTAACACACTCTTGGTGGTTGGCTGGCGGTCCCATTGCCAAAAAGAGGGGCCCCAGAAGCAATAGAAGCTTCGATTAAAACTTCTCAGTGCCTGCTACGCCGGAATAGGACAGACTGCACAGCATTGCCGCGCGCTGCAATAGGCTGTGTCTTGCGCAAGCACAGCCAGACGTTGGATTCGGTTAGAGAGTGCAGAAAATTAATTATTCGTTCCAATTGATGGATTTGCACCAACGTCCTGCTAGCATCCGATACCGATACCGATCGGATTGCTCAGCATCACTCCTGGACGCCCTCGGCTCGTTTTGCTGACCGTGTCATCATTTTCTGCGGCTTTGGGGGCCACAAAAAGTAAACAAAGGCACAGGTCATGCAGAATGCTGCGTAAGGCAAGAACCCGGGACAGGGAAGTGGGAGGGGCAGGATTTTCATTCTGCATTTGAGATTCCGGGATGGTAGCAGCAATGACAAGTTACACGTCGTCTTGGCTAAGCTTCCCTCCTTCCTTCTGAATAAGCGAGCTAGAGACTGCGGCCGAGAAATAAGCAAAAAATGCAGGTGCGCCGCAAATCACCCGAGGAGCAGAAGAAAAATTGTATAGAGGACCACCTTGGTCATCGGTGGGCGATCTTTACATCCACGCCGCGATACGGGACAGGAGGATCTGGACCCCAAGGAGGGGCGGGAAGGGTCAAATCCAGGAACGGATGACGCCAGTGGCAGTAAACCGACAAAGTACAGTCATCCACTCAGGACCTATGCCGACAAAAAAAAATGTCGTGCACCTTACGATATGCGCGTAATGCTCACTCAACTGCGCGAAATCCTTTTGAATTCCCTCATGGTCGATCACCAGTCCTTCTCATTATCGGTGTTGCATGCTCCGCGCTCCATCTGCGAGTCTCCATTTCATCTCGGAGGAGGGGCATCGGGCTTCGGGTATCTCTTCAGCCTGTGGCCGGCTCGCACCACCCCGCCAAGAATGCACGGCGCATCTAGGACAGAGGGCCAACCCTGAGACTGCCTGGCCAGAGCATACACTGACGCTGCAATTGGGCGCCAGGAAGCAAAGCGCACCCTTCCTTGCGGCCTGAAAATAGCAAGCAGAGGACACAAGCCATCAGCTCCAAAGTGAGCTCTCACATTGCAGGGAACCAATGGCTTCTGCTGCTTTCCGTGGCCTCATCATGCATGAAAACGCCTCGCAAGCCAAGACCTCGCACTGCGCATTGGCGAAACATGACTCTCGGCAAGAACTGGGGCTCGGGTCGAATGTTTCGTTTGCTCTCGAATCGAGGGGTTCCCTGACTTTGGGGAACATGCCAGTAGCGGAGGCAATTAATTATGGCACAGTGGACAACATGCCATGCTGCACCGCGTCTATAGCCGGGCAGTGCGGGCAACGACGACCTTCTGTCGGGACGTGCACGTTCCCGATACGAGATCTCGGGGTGGTACGGGAAGCGGAATCGCCACCAGAAGCCCTTGGGCTCTTCGAGCTCTTGGAGCCCCGTGCCTGTCGCCTATATCGAAAGCTCTTCTCGATGCTATTGCGCCTTGACAGCGCTGACGCCGGATACGGGGTCCTGTCAGGGCGGAAGGAGCCGCAGACCCCGTCTTGGTTAATTGCGGCTTCATCTATTCTATTTTTCCCTCCGCCCTCGCCGGCTCTGAGCAGAGCCAATCCGCTCGCTCGATCGTTATTAACTTTTCATCCCAATCCCCATTGGCAGCGCACAAACTAACGCCTCGAGCCAGGACAACCCCAGAAGGCTCCTGACCGAGCCCACTACTCAGCACATGCCCGATTCGGTGCTTTCGTAATTCGTAAAGTCGGCTCGTCCGCTGCAACCCGGTCTCCGGATTCGGGCCCGGCAAGCACCGCAGCATCAGTCGCAGCACTGAGGCACAGCAGCACCGAAGCTCTGGACAGCACTCGCAAGCTATCCTGCTCCACGCTCCTCCTGGTTTCAATCGAACCAATACTAGCCGACTCAAGGACCGACAATGACTGGGCTCGGCTCCATCCCGGACTTCCCGCTCGCTGTCCTCCAAACCAGATACCCTGGTTGTTTGACGCGGCCACGGTGCGGCAAATCCTTTCAGCATGCATCCATCCTCGCTTCCCCACAGAGCACTCTTCCCAAACCTCTGGATCCCTGGGCCTCTACATCGGTCACCGCGGGTACCGTACAGGCACCGTACAGATGCATCGCAGGTGCAGGCACTGTAACAACAGTGCATACAGGTGCGCGCGCAGCAAACCTACTGCCCTCCATCCTCAAGCCCTGGGCCGCAGTTTTGAGGCCTTCCCCTCAACGCGGGTAAACCGTCAGCCCACACATATACGGCGCTGTGATTTATGCAGCCCCTGGGCAGAGGTCCAAGTCGGTGTGATAGCCCTAGGTTGCGATGCGCGTGAGGCGCCGGGCCTAGCAGCGATTCCCCTCCCTGAAGGCGCGCTGGACATGGCTTGGCAGTGCCACTGTTTCGTCAGTGCTTTCGTTGACAGAAGCCACCACGCCAGACGACATCCGCTGCTGCAGGGTGGAGGGTCGTGGAGGACGCTGTGGAGGGCGCCGTGGAGTCGAGTGGGAGGGCTCAAAACAATCCACCAGCCTGCTAGCACCAGGTGAAAGTGAGGCTAAGGTCAACATGCCCCGTTTCCTCGTCCGCTCCATCTCGCGTCCCACGGCCACAGGATGAGCCGGACGACGCCCCAAATTCGACACGAATCGCCTGCCCATGTTGATCTCCATGTTGGTTAGACAATGCAAAAGACCCTTGCTCTCGCCCAGCCCTGTCCCGTCGGCCATCCAGCCTTCCTGGTGCTGTGTACAGGCCATGCTCGGCGACTCCCTAGAAAGCGACGCCTACCCGCTAGAGAGCCCAGTGCCGGGAACTGACAGGCCTTCCACCACGGACACACACCCCTGTCCCGGCAAACCCTTCGACTGATGCGCCGTCCAGGTTGTGAGCTTTCTTGGGACACGACATCCACCTTCGAAACAGTACTATGATGTTTTTGTCGTCTGTTGCTACCTCAAGCCCTGACATGAAGTGCACCGGCTATCTCGTAAAGTACTCGCTTTCCATGGCCAGTGGATGAAGATGCCTACGTGTGATACGTCAACCTTTTGACAGCCACGCAGTTTTCAAGAGAGAGAACCTAGAAAACAAACCAGAAACAAAACGTGACCTCTAATTATACAGCAGAACGATTGAGGCTCTAAAAAATACTATCCAAATATTTTAATTATTAATTTATGGATATTCATATTCACTAATACTGGCTACTAGCGTACCGTGTAGGGTATGAAGGAAATGGTATTGACAAGTCTGAGATGTGCCGAGGACACCAACCTACCCTAGGCCACATTGTTTCCTACTCTGTACAGTAGTTCGTTTCCTACTCTGCAGCACTATCATCAACCCATGCATGTAAACATGCCATTCTACTCCATATTTACCGTGGGGTTGTTTGTAGCCCAGTTGCTCGTCGCCCAGCTGTTGGACCCGGTCTTGCGTTGCAGTCGGACTAGCTCATGCTAGTGCCGCTACCTCAGTCCCGGTAGGAACATACCAGGTATAGGTCGAGGGAGCACCGTCCACGGCAATGCCTTCAGGTTGGAACACCAGGTTCAGGCCATGATCAGCAGCAGCTGGATCACGCCGGCTCTTCTCACACTTTCATCACCCAGCTCACTAACGCGGGTCCCGAAACGGCGCGATGACACCTTGTCCGGTAGGCCTTGTCCAAAAAATGGCCCTGGAGGTGTTCATCTCGTTGACGATCTCTCCAAATTAAGGGCCAAATGAACTAGCCTGGGCAGGGTCGCACCCACACAAAGTTCGCCAGGCCCCCCGAGAGGAGCAGAGTCAAGCAATGCGCCTCGCACCGATTGGGAAACGTCACAATTTCCATCGAGATGAACCTCACAGGGGAGCCGTTGTGTTTTTGAAATCGCCTCGCCCGATTCAGGTGGGATCAGACAAGAACCCGCACACACGCCCCCCCCGGCCTGTCTGTCACCAAGCAAGGCTGGAAAACGCCTTGCTTGGGGAGGGGAGCGTTGCAGCCGATATGCACAAACAAACCCAAGGCGTTGGATTTTGGTCGTTTGACACCTGCGGGCTGTCAAGCAAAAAACAACAACATCCACGTCTCAGTCAAACCATACACTCGGGCCAAAAGTTGTTTCAATGATTGCCCGATTCAGCATGCTGCAGGTTTCCCCCCCCCACCCCAATTGCTTCCCAAAACACGAAACTATGAGCTATCTGCGTTCCAACGTGCTTCTTTAGCTCTGCATCCGCTTCCACAGCTCCAACGCTCCCACGCTTCCCACGGCGCGCTAGGCGTTGACTTGCCATGCCATCCTCTTTTACCTAACCACCAGCCCAAGTCGGCCTTCCAAACGAAGATCTTGATCTCTTCCTTCTGAAATCCTCCAAGTCCACAGCGGGCTGACATAGACCTTCGGGCACACCGAGAAGGGCAGGTAGGTTACATGGCAATGCTAGCATGGTTTTGCTTGCCGCGCTGTCACAAAGTTAATCTGTCTTCAAGGCAGACAAATGCTTCGTTCGACCTGCGCCCGCTCCACGGGACTTTTACCCTCCCCACCTTCGGGGGCGGCTCCTTCCTTGTTTTGTCCGCAGCTTAAAACCAAGCCTCGGCCTTGATGATGATCCACGATGAGGCACGGCGTCATAGTTTGGTTCCCGGGCTTGTTGCGGAGATTTTTGCCCCAAAACTCAGAATCAGTCTTTCAACTGCCAGGCCTAACGTCATAGTAACGCATGAACTACCCCTTCCATTTCGCTGTCAAATAATGTACTATGTATAATCTCTCCTGGTCAAGACCAAACCCAATCGGCCCATGAACCTGAAAACAGACTGAGGCCGATAGAGTAACAAACAAACCTCCAACCAAGTCCCAAAAGCTCAAAGTGATTAGCCAGAAAACGGTCTCGACCCCAACCCCTGCCCTTTTCCCATCCCTCTCTTCTAATACAAATCTACCAAGAACGCCGACGCTCGAAGCCTTGATTGACTGAAATGACTCCCTCGCCGGCCACAGGAAAGAAACAAACAAAACAAAACAAAACAAACTACAAGAGTGTAATTGTCGTGCCCAATATTAAAACGAATGCCGTTGGTGAATGAAGAAATAAAAAGGCTTACAAGGAAGCCGCAGGCGAGTGAGCTATCACACTATTCTGTTTTCTCAGGGCTTCGGAATAGTCACATCGCTTTCGAAGCGGGGATCTGTTGCAACGGCGCTCTCACCCAAATCGGCCGTGCCATCCTCGTGGTCATTGGCAAGCTGATCGCCTTTGGCAGGTTTACGGTGTACCCCGAAAAAGTCTCCCAGGGTATCACTGAGACTGCGGGCCCGTCGGCGTCCCAGGGCGTCTGGACCGTTGCCAGCGGGGCTCTCCGCCTCGCCAAATCCGTTGACGAGGGCATCCTCAGACGCATGGGCCACGGCGTCCGTAGGCGAAG
Organism: Calonectria pauciramosa; assembly: GCA_017140785.1. Classification (NCBI taxonomy): domain Eukaryota; kingdom Fungi; phylum Ascomycota; class Sordariomycetes; order Hypocreales; family Nectriaceae; genus Calonectria; species Calonectria pauciramosa. The sequence goes on along the minus strand of JAACIZ010000008.1, from coordinate 1,469,734 downwards.
AGGGGTCGGTGCTGGAGTTGTCATCGCCGAAGAATAGTCCTGCCCGGAGCTGGGAACGCAGCCGGCGCATGGACGATGTTTTTAGCCGTGAGTTGTCGGTGTTTCGCAGGAACGCGTCCTTGACTACTGCAGTGACGGTTGAGGCGAGGGGCGATGGTGAGATGAAGGTTCGAGAGCGGTGGCCGGCAGCACCGCCAGATTTGGTTGGGCTGATGCTTGGGCGAACCAAGGCACCATCAGAGGCCATAGCATCCTTCAGGGATGTTGTCAAGTTTGAGGGGGCGGTTGTCGATCCTCCACCGTTTCCTCCACCGGGCGCTGTCAGCACAGAATCTGTCGAAATTGTCCTAATACCTCGACCAGGTGGTGTCGATGGAGCCCCCACGTCTTGCCATGGGTTGCTGTGGACCGCAGTGTCCTGGCCGGGGGAATTATGCGAACCGTTCACGCCCAGAACTCTCGTTGACGGGATCCCCCCGTCGTGGTATGGCGTGAGCAGCCGCCCGGTTTCTGCATCGCTGGCCTGTGATAGCCGACTGGATCGGCGTGACCGTGATGCCGATTTCAAAGCTTGGATGTCATGGGCGTTTTGCTCCAGGGGAGCGGGGTTGCCGTCGTGGTGTGATAAGCCAATTGTCTCTTCGATGCCCTCAGCATCTGACAGTGCGTCATCATCCCTCCGGTTTTGGTCGCGGCCACTCGTGATGAGGAAAACGCCAAAAAAGGTCAACAGACAGCCCCCGACAAACTTGGCCGCTTGCTCCGCTGTTGTGCGCTCAAAGTCACGATACAAAATCGCGCTGCCGATAATGACGCAGAGAGTGAACATGACAAACTGGATAGGAATCACTTGCGTCGAGTCGAAACGCTGCAGCGCCTTGTTCACGTATCGGATCTGCATAATTGCCGTCAAGAGGAGAATCAAAATAAGGACATAAGTGACGGGAGTTGCGAATGCCCTCCACAGTGTGGAAGATAGCATCGAAGATACTCCCTTGGTTGCAAGCGCAGTATATCCGCCTACTTCGGTATTAGTTTTAAGGCCATCTTTTTGCTCATCTCAATCACATGCCAAGTGGCGTAACATACCAAACAAGCCAACGAGTCCCAAGTCAATCAGGATAGTGTTCCTGCCGTACCTGGGGCTTAACCACATGAGGATAATGATCAGAAGGGTGGTAACCCCCAGGTATACCTCAAAAGCCAACGTGGTAATGGCATCCCACACGTCGTGAGGGTTTAGTTTCGTCTCCTCTTGGTTTGCGCTCAGCACCACAGTTACCACGCCCCCAACAGCGATGACAACTCCCCAAAAGTCGCGTTGCCGAAATTTCTCGTTGAACATGGCTGGGGCTATGATGCAATTCGAAATCAAGGCGACAACCCCGATAGGCGAGACAATGGAAGCGGGGGCAAAGCCATATGCAAGGAAGTTGCCCATCTCGCCGAGGGTAATGAGGACCTGGCCTAGCCACCAGTAGGGAGATCTAAGGTAAGATGATGGTCCTTTTTCTTGACCATCGGATTCGCAAGCAGTATCGTTGGATTCGTGGGAGTGGAACGAGTCTCGTAGGGGGTCCGTTTCGCGACTATCATCGATCGTTTCGTGGTCCGAGTCGGTAGAGACGCTGCCGACGCTGTGCTGATATCCATTGCTGGAGTTTCCATTCCCAATAGTACCGTATGAACCAGCTTGAGGTCCGGTCTGAGCGCGTTTCAAAGCATCTCTCGCTCTCCGTCGTATCCGATGACGTTCTTTATGGAGCTTGATATGCGCGTATCGCTGAACATTGAGGGCCAGCGCAATGAGCACATTCCCAACTATCGCGGTAATTATGCCAATCAATGATGACCATTCTTGTAGCTTATCGCTGGGATCGTCGTTGTGATGGCTATTGTCGCTGTTGTCGAGAGGTATGTGGCTTGGGAGGGGGCTCGGCCATGGGTCCGAGGCAAGCGTGGACCCCGGCAACTCGACAATGGCTCGCAGCATCGTCGGGTGCCGGTGCGGGAAGTAGAGAGAGGAGGAAGATAAGGATGGCGGATGAGGGCGGATGGATGATGGCCTCCGATGGGCGGATCGTTGGCATGCAACGGTCGAGGCGCGAGATAGGCGTTAGGGTAGCAATAACCGAGTAGCTATCATGGGGGCAACGAGTGACCTCTGGAACAGCTTAGGGTGTACAACATGACCAGAGGATAAGGAAACAAAGCAGTGGCGGGGGGATGCAGGACAACCCTACCGAGACATAAACGAGGTGGGAATAAAACAAGGGCAGATCCCGCACAGCGTGGACAGAAGTGGTGAACAAGATGTCTCACCAGCGACGCATTTGGGACGGCAAAACGAGAAAGTGAATGGTGGTAGTGGTGGTTTTGGGCAAGGCGCGGCATGCTCGCTGCCCCAGGCATGCATGACCTCACCTAGCGCACAACGACGAAGCCGCTGGGGCCTACAAGTAAGGAAGGGCTGTCATTGGCTCGCTGGGCACTGGAAATGATGGCACGGCCGCAACGGGTTTTACGGCCCCCTGTTTTCCCGCGTCTTCAGTGATCTGGGCCACCCGTTTGGTGGGTTCTGGTTGGTGCTGGGGGTTGTCTTTTAGCGGGCCCCATGCTGTCATTTCGCATTCAGATTTTCCAGAATCGACGAGGCGCAAGCCAATGGCATTCGGTGAAAACGCCCGTGCAAGCCACTTTTGAGCGACGCCACGATCCACATAGACCCCACATAGGTCCACAGCGTGTCCCGCGTGCCCCACTAGTCTTTCCCGCTTGCCCGCTTCGATCTAGTTCTTCAACTTTCGGGATGCCAGTTCAAATGTCGCGGCATTGAAATCACTTCAATTTTAAGGAATCAATCAACAACTATCCTCACACTTCATTTTGCCATCTTAGCTTTCTAACAAAATATCGTACAACATGGGCCGTGGTGAAAGCGACGACGATAACCGCACCAGCAACAGCTCTTCCTTTTTCGGCCGCGCCGTCAACTCTTCTGACAGCGCCTCGGATAGTCAAGACGGCAAGCCTCCCTCCCGCTTCAGCTTCAACTCTTCATTCTCCACTTCAGGTTCCGTGTCTGCCGCGACCAAATCCTCGCTCACTCAGCCCGATCAGCCCGACCGACCTAATCCCCAGGCTCAGGCCGTCACCGGGATGATTGGCCCTTTCGAAATTCATCAGTGGTGGCCTGACCATTCTCCTTCGGCTCTTGCCTTTTCGCCTCACTACTCGCCTCTGAACCTTCATCATCTTCCCCAACCCGTGCCTAGTGATGCACCGTCAAGCACTGGCACCTCCATCTTCACGTTTGAGGATGCGTTCGAGGATTTGCTTGCCGTCTCCCAAGGCCAGGCACTCCCTGACATAGGAGCGCGGTACGAGCAGCGCAAGCTCCTGCGCTCCATGTTCCCCGAGGGCGAGCCTGCCTTCTTCTGGTTGCGCAGGTTGCAGTCTCAGGGTCTGATCACCGTCCCTGAGCCGGGCCAATTTCTCAAACAGGCTGAGTCTAATTGGGACCAGTTTCACCGCGAACTGGACCGCAGAGCCGCAAATGTATGGCGCGCTGTTGCGGGAGAAGACAACCAGCAAAATCCCCGTGACGTCTACGAAGATGCAAACAACTTTCCCGAATCCTTTCGTGATAGACCTAACCAACAACGGGGACCCGATCACTTTGATGACTTCTTTTCTTCTGTCCGCTCATCCTTTTCCGAAACCCAGTCGTCCTGGGACACGTTTGTGAAGTCTTTCAATGAGAATCCTTCCGACAAGATTTCACAGGAGCAGCTCGACAAAAACCAAAAGGTGACAAAGGATGAATACGTGGACCGCTTCGGCTACCTGCATAGCAAGGTCACTGTGCAGACACTTGATGAAGACGGTAACCAGATTGGAAGCCAAACCCACTATACCGTCCGTCCCGCTGACAAAGACGACGGCGATCAAAGCGAAGCATCTAAAGATGACAAGTCCGGTTTCCACGCATCTGGAAAGGTAGAGACCAAAACTGGCTGGTTCTGGAAGTGAAATTGGTGGCAACACGACTTCGACTGCTCGATCTAAGAGATAAATGATGTTTTGATGATTATATTGTATAGTTATTGTAGGATAAAATGGGACCCCGAGGTTCAACCCCTCGGAAAGGGTCGGCGGACGAATAACCAGAATGACCAAAACCTTTTTTCGTATGACTTTGTATTGAATACATGTGCGCGCGATGGTGATCAATATTAAATCAAACGCCATTAAAACACTTTTCAGGTATCAAGAGCATCTATCCACTAGTTCTTCGATCGAGACTGTGTCTTCTTCTTGCGCACAAGTCTCTTCCTCGCAATCAACCTTTGCTGCATCTCCTCCTTCGCGTTCTGGGGCTTCTTAACCTCGTCCACATTCGCTTCATCAGCCTTACCTCCCTTAGCATGACGTCCCTTGCCCTTATCCTTGAAACCATTCTCTCGGCCGCCTTTCTTCGATTGGGCGTCAGGCCTGCCACCCGAAGGCCGACCTTGTGCCTGCTCGTCCTTGTTTTGCTGGCGGGACCTTTCTTCATTGGTTCGGCGTCGTTGAACAACTTGAGCGTTTTCAATGGAAAACTCAGCAATGATCCTCTGCTTCTTGCCATGCTCGTTCTCGAGCTGATAGCCATTGAGGTATCGCAGACCCATAAGGGCCCAATGATGCGAGGTGTATTCGATAAAACCGTAGCCACGGCTCTTACCACCCTCCCTCTCTTGAACTTTCGTACCCTTAGCACTCTCAAACACAATCTTGGCCTGGCGGATGATGCCCTTGCCCTTCAGCCTTCTTTCTTGTTCCTTTTCCTTGGCATCTTTGCCATCACGAGCATTCTCCTCCTTGGAGAGAGGTTGCCGACGGCCCTCCTTGACGTCCTTGGCGAAGCCTACCACAGCCTTCCTAGCAAGCTCCTTTAATTCCTTAGCGCCAATGTTGCGAGGAATGTTTCGGAGCGCGAGACGAGTCAAGCTAATGTGCAAGCTGGGGTTCTTCTCCACCATCTTCTTGCGCTGAGCAGCGCTGGCCTGTCTCATTCGAATATCAGGTTCCGACAGGACGCCGAAGAGGGGTGAGCCCCGGTCAATGGCACCTTCGCCGAGGAGGAACAGCCTGCGCTTATCCTTTTGGTTTCGCTTAGCTAGAGAACCTTCGGCCAGAGTAGTGGCCTGGTCCTTGCTGACTGCTTGTGCTACCTGGAGGAGCCGGCCGTCTAAGGTGTATTTGCCGTCAGGATCAGCACTCTCATCCTGAAGAATGGAGGTCTTCACTGCAGTGGATGATGATTCCTTGGGACGAGGTGCACCCTTGATACAATTCTTGGCATCGTCGCCGTCAAAGAAGCACACGAATCCAGTGCCAGCAGGCTTTTCCGTCACCTTGTCCATGACAACACGCGCATATCGAACTTTTCCGAAGTGGCCGAAAAAGTCTTTGAGTTGCTCGTCAGTAGTCGTGAATGGAAGATTCCGAATAAAGACAGTCGTCGTGTTATCCGTCGTTCTCTTAGGGGCGGGCTTCTCCGCGCCCTCATCCTCGTCTCCTTTGTCTTCGTCGTCCTCATCCTCTTCTTCAAGGTTCTGCATATGGTTTTTCATAAAATTTTCCAAGTCATCGTCAAGCTCTGAGTCACGAGTTTTGGCGCCACCTTTTTCATCTTCATCTTCATCTTCATCATCGCTGGTGTCGGATTCCGGATCTTCATCGTCATCTTCTTTGTCCTCGACATCTTCTTTTTCTTCTTCGGGCTTCTGCTTTTCCCAGGCCTCCTTATCGACAGCCCAATCAACGGCAATGGCTCTGCCATCGATTTCCTTGCCATTGATCGCTTCCAGTGCACGTTCGGCGTTCTTTTTTCCTCGGATCGTAACAAATCCAAAACCTTTCAGTTTTCCTTTTGACTGTGGGAGATCGGCGAACTTGACCTTGCCGAAGCTTCGGAAGAGGTTCGAAAGCTGTTCCGAGGTCTTGATGCTCCAAGGCAAGTTGCGCACGATCAGCTTCGGTGCCTTTTGGAATTCATCCTTCTTCGGCGTGATTGTGGGAACATTGCCGGAACCGGCGGCAGCATTTCGATGCCTGGGTTCGGCAACGTCGATTCTAATGCGCCTTCCATCCCACTCCAGCTTATCCAATTTCTCCTTCGCTTCCTTAGCGTCGTCGGCATCGGCGAGTGTCACGAATCCGTAACCTCGGGATTCCTTGGTCTTTTGGTCCATAACCACAACGGCATGTTTCACAGGGAAGTGTTCCGAGAAGAAGTCGGTAAGGCTCTCATTAGTGGCACTAGGAGGCAGTGATCGGACGAAAAGCGACCGCCGGTCTTCAACTCTTGCTCGTTTGGTAGATTGTACAGCTCCATTGTCGCGGTCTTCGAAAGAAATGGGGTCAGCGTCCTCCGCTTCGGTACGGGCCCGTTTCCGGTCATTGTTTGGTGCGCCCATGATGGAATTGACCGTAGAATATCGGATACGGCGCAAAAAAAAAATCAACCGCTGCGGCGCGCTCAAAATGTGCTTGCGCTACGAGGTTCTGGCCTTGGACTCGAAAAAAAAAATTAAGGGTAGATTCGATAAGACAAATTCCAGGTCTTATCTAATCGCACGTGATGGCGGGGAACTGTTCTTATCGTTATCCACTAAGCCTAAAACGGAATTCTATTTACCCTAATATGACAACAACGGACGCGTTGCCCAAACAAAGCAACACCGCCTCAGAGACATTTACACGTTCATCTAACATTTGACAAACCTCAGTCTACTACTTATAGGGCCATACCCATCAGCAAAATGCCCGCTCGAACGTCGACCCGGTCGACAAGAACTTCAACGTCCCGAACCTCAGGTGGTTCCCGCACATCTGCTGCGCCTGAGGTTGTCGATACCCCCGACAATGCCTTGAGACACAAGGTCTGCGGCATCTTTCGTGATGCTCAGAGAACTACGGCAACACACCGAAAGCTTGTTGTTAATCTTCGCAAGATTCAAGAGCCATGCTGCTATGAACCAACCAATCCCAAAAAATCCGAGTCCGGCGACTTCGACGAAGAAGCTTTCAATCATGAATTCGTCAGATGTGTCGTCAAAATAATGCCTATTAAGAAGTCAGAAAGCGTTGGAGAAAAGTCAATTCGATTCATTGGTCTCTTTTTGCGACACGCGAGCGATAAGGACAATGAACTTCTTGGCGAAGTCGAAGAAGATGCCAGTGTACTGCCTGAGACTCCAACCACCAGGCTTACCTCGCAACTTCTTGGAGCTGTGCTCCCGCTGTTAACAGCAAAGGACAAATTCGTGCGATTCAGGTCGACTCAGCTCATCTCACACATCATCAACTCTCTAGACGCGATAGATGACGATCTGTTCCAAAAGCTTCGACACGGGCTACTCAAGAGAATTAGGGACAAGGAGGCAATGGTGCGCTCTCAGGCAGTGTTGGGTCTTGGCCGTCTTGCCGGTAACCAGGGCGAAGGCGCCACCAACTCTGATGAAAGTGATGGAAATGACAATACGGGCTTGCTTGAGAAACTTTTGGAGGTTCTACAGAATGATCCCAGCGCTGATGTGCGAAGGTCCCTCCTTGTGAACCTACCAATCCTCCCTAATACGCTGCCATTTTTACTCGAGCGTGCTCGAGACCAAGATGCCGCAACGCGACGAGCTGTATACTCGCGGCTTCTCCCGGCACTGGGAGATTTTAGACACCTCTCCCTCTCCATGCGGGAGAAGCTTTTGCGGTGGGGTCTCCGAGACCGAGATGACAACGTCCGAAAAGCTGCGGGAAGGCTCTTCCGGGAACGTTGGATTGAGGACTGCGCAGGCGTGGCGCCTCCAGAGGATGGGAAACCAGCTGAGCCTTCACCTCCCAACTTTGACGGCCTTTTAGAGCTTCTCGAAAGAATCGACGTCGTCAACTCAGGCGTCGAGAATGGAGTGGCCCTGGAAGCCATGAAGGGCTTCTGGGAGGGACGACCAGATTACCGCGAGGCAGTCGAGTTTGATGATAACTTCTGGCAAACTCTCTCTGCCGAATCTGTTTTCATGGCAAGGAGCTTCAATGATTTCTGCCGCCTTGAGGGAGATGGCAAGTACCTAGGACTGCTGGAAGAGAAGCTTCCTGAGGTTACCAAGATTGCGTTCTTCCTTGAGCGCTATCTTCAGGTGTTGGTTGACGCCCTCAAAAGGATAACCCAACAGGAAGTCGATGAGGATGAGGAAGAAGAAGATACCGTGGAGCAAGAGTTCATAGTAGAACAGATGCTCCAGATCGCTCTCACCCTCGATTACTCGGATGAAGTTGGACGACGCAAAATGTTCACTCTTCTTCGGCGGATGTTATCAATTCCAGATCTGCCAGACGAGACCACAAAACTCACAGTGGAGACTCTCAGGGGCATTTGCTCTCCTGATTCAAGCGGAGAGCGAGAGTTCTGCAGCATTGTCCTCGAATCGGTGGCAGATGTCCACGATACCATCGTTGATGAACCAGCAGATGTTGAGGACAGCTTCCACTCAGCGAGATCAGAAGTCAGTGGTCCTAGCACACCAACAAAGTCCAAACGAAGCACCAGTCCCGAGATAAGCGAAGAAGAAGCTCGGGAGAAGGCAGTCAGGGAGATTGTTGTCAACATGAAGTGCCTGCATATTGTTCAGTGCATGCTCACGCATGTTGCCACAAATCTTCAGGACAATGCCGATTTGGTTTCAATGCTCAACAACTTGGTCGTTCCCGCTGTCCGAAGTCATGAGGCGCCTGTTCGTGAGAGAGGTTTGGTGTGCCTTGGTTTGTGTGCTCTGCTTGATCGATCACTTGCAGACGAGAACCTTAGTCTCTTTATGCACTTTTTCACCAAGGGCCATTCGGCTTTGCAGGTCACGGCATTGCACATTCTAACTGACATCCTCAACGTCCACGGAGCGCAGCTCCTATCATCAACACCTGGGCTCCTCAAGATATATGTCAAGGCTGTTAGAGGCGGTGCAAAGGCACCAGAGGTGCAAGCTGCGGCAACTGTAGCCGCTTCCAAGTTGCTCATCGGCCGTATTGTCAGTGATGAGGAGGCTTGCCAGGAGCTACTCAAGTCCCTGGTCGTCGCATACTTCGATCCCTCCTCAGCATCAAATCAAACAGTTCGACAAGCTTTGAACTACTTCTTACCCGTGTTCTGTTATTCACGGGCTGAGAACCAGGATCTCATGCGGGCCATTACCCTCGATGCCATTCATGTTCTCTTCAATGTTCGAGAAGGTTTAGAAGATGACGATGCAGATGTGGAAGAGGATATGGTCAGCATGACGACTATTGGTGCTTGTTTAGTTGACTGGACCGACCCCCGAAAATGCTATAGCCCTACGCTGGGTTTGGAAAGTGAGAAAAAGACTGTCAATGGCGATGTCCATCTAAGCTTTGCCATGGATATCTTGGAGAGGATTCAGGGTAACATTACCAGTAAGTTGAACCCAGCATGCGACAAATTGCACAGCTCTAACTCGGTTCTAGAAGAAGAGAAGAAGCTTATTGCCACGCTCCTTGGCAAGCTTCACGTTTCTCCAGGTTCGTCTGAAGAGAAGCTTCGTGAGGCATACGCCGAGGTCAGCGCTGCCGTCGAAGAGGGCTTCCTCTCAGACGCCACTAGCCGCAATGCCCTCTACAAGATCCATGTCAGTCTTGGTAAAATCGTCAACTCTCTAGATGAACAGCAACCCCGCCGCCGCTCCAGCCGTAGCGTGTCAGTTCTCAGCGACGTTCATCCGCCTGAGGAGAGGACAGTGGTCGAAGAGCCGCAGATTAAGGAGGAGGAGGAGGAGGATGACAGCAGCCAGGGCACTATTGTACCCAAGGAAGAAGACAAGAGCTCAGAACTTGTCGATGAGCTTCTGTCCGACGATGATGGCGATGTGGACATGACAGGCATGTGAGAGTGAAACAATATGGCATGAAGTTAACGAAACTGGCTTTTGGATGCATGAGCATATGATGATGACGATGATAATGGATTGGCGGTGCGGTCTCGGCGGTGCGAGTTTTGATTTGGCAATCAGATTTAGGTTGCTATTAGATTCGTTGCTATAAGTTGTACAACTACAGAATTGTCTATTACAGTCATCAGGCCTGCAAGGAGACAGGTCTTCCTTTGTCCCTAGCCAGTCCAAAATAAATCAATTATACGTGACAATGAACTCGCATCTCCATTCACAAAACCACACGGTCTCTCTACCGTGCAGTTAGCCAAAATAGCAGCCCCCCGAACCCAATGTTAATGAGCAAGTGCTGTCCAAGACCCCATGCCATACTGTATAGGTATTTGGGGGAGAAAACGGTCCAGATGAAGAGATGAGTGCGCAATGCTGTACACGCCACCATGACAAAAGCAATGGCAAAGGTGAAGAAAAACGTCAACAGCGCAATGTGGCGGCGAAAAACGTGTCGGTGTCCCTCGTGGTGCTTACGCAAGAGCAGTAAGTTTGTCGCAGAGACCCAAAAGATTGGACCTGCCCAGTTGCTGACGAGGATAAGGAATCCGACGGCGACGATGTTGAAGTCACCGACACCGTTGTAGGCGGAGGAGAGGTCGACGGAGGAGATGGCGTTGGTGCCACCAAAGGCAAAAAATGTGACGTGTTGGAGGAGGATGGAGATGGTGGTGATTTCGGGGACGGAGAGGTCGACAGTCTGCAGGGCATGGAATATGATATCGGCAAGTAGAAAGAGCGGGATGTTTGTAGTCCGAGATTGAGTCATACCGAGAGCCGTGTAAAGGAGATGAAAGAGGTTTGCTAAGTGGGTGGAACGTTAATGGTTTTGCGTGAGAATGATTCTTGACAGACAACTCACCCGATTGTATCTTGGCAGCACGGTGGCCAGTCAGGGTACGATATACACCAAACCCCCACAGAATCGCAATAAGCGCAAAGACAGTTCTCGCCTTCCATAGTAATGACTGCCCCTGGAAAGCCTGGTTAAGACTTTGGGCAAACCCAACAACAATCTCCGGAGCGTCCTCGCTGGTGAAGTCCAGCTTAAAGCTGTAGGCTGCCGTCAGCAACACCGAGGACAAGCACGTGGCAGCATAGTATGGGAGTCCTTGAAGGTAGGCCAGGGTGCGGAAGGAGAGAACAACATAGGCTCCGGTAATGATGACCCAGAGGAGTTGTGGGTTGGTGATGACGAAGGTCTTGACAATATCAGGCTCGCCTGCAAATTTCTGTCCAGTCTGGTTCCAGCCCCTTGTGATTCTAAGAGCTGCCAAGGCAAGGACGGGCCAAAACAAGTTTGGAATCTCCTTTGATCTAATACATGTCAGTCTATCTAGAACACAGCAGAGGAGTCAAATAGAGGGGGCTTACTTTTGAACACTTCGAATCGCAAGAAATCCGATCCAGATCGTGGAAGACCAGTACCAAAAATGCTGTTCCTCTTCGACATAGCTGCTCGCGAACATCATAATGCCATATAGAAGCGTCGTAAGAACCAAAGGAGACAGGGGACCCTGTCGATACACGCCAGTATTAAAAACCGCAATTGCGCTTAAAACAGCAGCAAGGATTGCGATACCCTGGCCAATATACATTCGGGGCATGTCATAATTCGATGCCATGCTGCTCATGAGATCCTGTGCCTGGTGGAGCCATTGGGACATAGCATCAAGCCATTCTCCGTCAAGTTCAGTGTTTCCCTTCAAAGAACTTGCTTGGTGATGAATTTTGTTCCACTGGCAAGCCAGATCGTTGATATCAGATGATTCCAGGTTACAGGGATCAGACGGGCTATTTGTGTCGAAAAGCTCGTTACCAAAGGCGGCAGTAACGATGTTAAGGATTTGTCTTGCATTCCGTATCAAAATTTGAATCTTATCACTGGTTTTGGACCAGAAAGGAAGAAATGCTGGGATGAATGCGCCCAAGTTATTCTTCGAGACGGGGAATCCCAAAAGCGCAGCAATTGTCGGTGCGATATCTGACTGCTCAACCTTGGAATAATATTCAAACTCGCCCTTGGGCTGGGCAGGAGCTGGGTACTTAGGCGAGATGGCCTTTAGCTTCGGCGACACGAAAACCAGAGCTGGCGATGTTTCTCCAGGCGAGGAGGCACCATGGTTCCCAGCATCGTTCATACCGTGATCACCACATAAAACCAACAGAGTTGATTCAAGATGCTTACTGGAAGAAATTGCCTCAAACATGACCTTGACAATGCCATCCATTTCCTCCTGTTTAGGTATCATGTTAGGGCTAATGAAGGTTAGCAATTGTACGACCTGACTTTTTAATTGGCAGATGTTACCCTCGAGGTCCTGTTTTGTGCCCAATGTGATCAAGGCCAAGGTAGTGAAGCACCATCAAGCCCCAGTCATCATTCCTCAGTTCACCGGCAATGTTTCGAGTAACATTGTTATCCACCTCGGTAAAATCCTTCAATAGCTGTCAGCCAGAATCAATATGGTCACGATTAGAGGAAACAAACAGCAACAAAAAAGCTAGTCGTGCCATCCTGGCGATCAAAGGTGTTGGGGAAGAGTTTCAGCCAGGTATCGTCGCCGTACATGAGCAACTTGCCCATATTCTTGGCCTTGATCTGGGCAAGCCATGTATCCTGAGCAGCAAGTGTAGAGGAAGTATCGGCCTCGTCAAAATTGAGGATGAGGTCAACAAATGATGGGATAGACCCAGTAGTCATAGATTTAATTCTTGGCATAGTCACCGTTGGTGACCTGGCGTTGGCAGTAAAGGGGATGGCGCTGCCATCTCGAATGAGGCTAATGCTCCATAAGCAGTTGTTCGAAATAGCCGCAATCCTTTAGTTTTATCTCACCTTTGCACGAAATCGAAACCTGATTCTTCCGAGTATACTAGGTCACTTAGGGGACATGGGTTAGTGGAGGGCAGTTAGAAAGTCGAGAATGCCAGCGCATACCTCCTCAGAGCATCAACCACCATGAAGATCAGACGATCAAATGGTGCGGATGGCGGCGGTCCATACTCGAGAGGCTCGAACTCTGCTAGTCCGGGAATGAAAGGCTTGTAGGGAAAGAAACCTGTGCCGAAGACGACAATGGAGACAGGGATTAACAGGTTGGCGATAGCTAGCAGCAGGCTGGTTAGGAGGGCGGACCCATGATTTGGGGCCACCATATCCAAAGATTTTGCCGCAAATGAATGACAAGGAAGATAAAAGGTCAAATTGGGAATTGATGGGTAAAAAAGAAGGTCTATGGAAAGCAACTACAACGAATGCGCCATCAGGATGCCCTCTGGTATACGAAAGTGAAAGTGGTGGACGTGTCGTGTCGTGGGTGAATGCGCTAATGCTGTTGGCCAGCCTCGTCTGTCCAAAGAGGTTGCAGCTTACAGGGAGACATATGATTGGTCCACCAAAAGAATGGCGGGCCGCGCCACACAAGGCTGACCTTGTGGGTCTTTGAGATTTTTCTTCTGTAGGGTATATTGGATGAAATTCAGATTTGCTAAATGCATGAGACCCGACCAATGAATAATAACATGAATATGAACCGTAACATTTTAATATCCCATGAATTACTTGGTGCTCTTCTTCTTCTGACGGTCGCTGTACTTTTTAAAGACAATCCCGGACTTCTTCTGCTTACGCTTGTCAATGCGCTTCCTCTCAATACGAGCTCTTGAGGGCTTGACAGAGTCAACGTCCATGGCTGAAAGGTCATTGTTAGTCCGGCATGGGCATGGAGAGGATAATAAAACTTACAGGCCTCATCCTCCACCTTCTCCTTTTCATCGGCGGCGGCGTTATCCTCGGCTGCATCGATGAGTCAGTACTCATTCTTGCACATAAAGTCGTTCACTCACCGTCCATAGCGACATCTGAGGACTCGGGCTTTGGCTGCTTGACAAGCTCAATCAGCTTAGCTGAGAGGCGCTCAGCCCGAGCGGCCTCTGCTGGGCCAAAAACATTAGCGGCCAAGCGCTGGTTATTGGCCTTTCTCGTGCTCGAGCGGGAACTCTTTGCCATGGTTGCGGTGGTTGTTTGATTGTAGGGTGAAAGAGATGAACCAGCGGGACCGTAGATTTTCCTGGACAGGCGGATAAGATTTCAGCGAAAAAAAAGTAGTACTGGCCATGCCACACTAAGTCGTGGTGGGGTTAGCAAGGCTGTGGCGGAACCGTGGCTAGTGGGTCAAGGCAACCAACGCTCTTGAAACAATACGCCACAGAAGGCTAGAGAGGACAATGCCCGTTGCTGCCGGCCATGACCGCCTTCTGTTTCTGGACACTAGGCGTCTGCGAATCCTGGGCGAGCATGACATCAAAAGTTGAGACTCGAAAAGGACGATCCCCGAATCACGCCGAGTGTGACAGTTGAGTGGCTTTGTGAGAGCTCCTTTGTCAGGCTTTTTGTCGCATAACTTCTCATTGCTCCCCCAAGGAGCGCCTGTCGTTTAATTCGTCTCCGTGCCTCCTTCCTCGTTCATCTCACCCGTGTGTGCTGCACGCGCTGCCTCTCTGGTTGTGCCTGCCGCCTGCCTCGAATGCGGCTGCGCGGCCAGCCTCGACGTCGCACACCAGCCCACACCTGCCTTGCCGCGACCCATCGCGCCTGCCACTCTCGCAGTCACTTCCAGTGCTGCACCTTCCCCTCTTTAAACCTACAAGCAGCCGCCTCAGGCATCCCCGCGATCTTCGGCTGCCAACCGACATCTCGATATTGAAACCGAGGATGGCGTCGACTTCCGGCCTGGGCTCGGCCGCAGTCCCAGGTTCAACTCCTGCAAATTCGGTGTCGCGATCGGAAGCGACTCAGCTTGTGCGACAAGTGAACAAGCTTCTAAATCGCCAGCTCTCCTCTGTCTGCCAGGTGAACGGTGTCAAAAGCACTGGTATCAAGGCTGAGCTGCAGAATCGCATCGCTACCCGTGAGTCTCCCCGAGTTGTTTGTTACGCCTTTCCCCCTTGCTCTCTGCCCTCTGCCCTCTACCATCTGCTTTTTGCCTTCTGCTCTGCATCTCACTCCTTATGCGCGCTGCATTTTCGTCTCGTCATCCCACACCGGCATTAAATTAGGACATTCGCTTACCTGTCGTCCCACCTACAGTCATCGAAGACGCTGTTCACACCAACGACCCGCTACGGTTCCAGCAGATCCGACAAAGTGTGCAAAACGCCATTTCGAATGCGCCCATGGCAAGCGCCTCGCCTGCCCGAGCATCATATGCATCTCCCCATTCGCTTGTTCATGGCAACTCGCGCCCATCTCCCCATCCGTCACAGCCGATGCCGTTCAACGGGTTCATAGATGGCCACGCCGCTCGCACACCCCACCGATCCATGCCTGCGTCTCGCCTACAGATCAACTGGCAATTTAGTCCATTTTACAAGATTGAGGCTCCTATCAGTGAAGTGCAGGTTTGCGAAGGTGAGTTCTGATGAGGATTCCTCGTTCGTGATTCAACTAACTTGTAGCAGCCATGTCCCAACACCGCAACTCTGTCACAGTGCCTCTGAAGCTCAACGACCACCCTGATCTGCAGAAATGCGTGAATGACAAGTCGTACAGAGTCATGGTATTTTGTGCTGGCGATAACTCCTCGGCATTGCAGAATATTGCATTCCCTCATCAGTCCGAGTTGCGTGTCAATACTGGTGAAATAAAGGCAAACTTGCGTGGGTTGAAGAATAAACCTGGGTCTACTAGACCGGTTGACATCACCGACGCTCTTCGTTTGAGACCAAACTACACCAATAATGTGGAATTCACTTACGCATTGACGAACAAGGTACG
Source organism: Calonectria pauciramosa (assembly GCA_017140785.1). Taxonomy (NCBI): domain Eukaryota; kingdom Fungi; phylum Ascomycota; class Sordariomycetes; order Hypocreales; family Nectriaceae; genus Calonectria; species Calonectria pauciramosa. The sequence goes on along the minus strand of JAACIZ010000008.1, from coordinate 1,453,963 downwards.
TTTAGCCGTCGTGTTTTGCCTACCACGACATGCGTCTTTTTCAATATGCAATATCAAGTTGAGACTGACCTTGCTTTGACTGTAGAAATTCTATCTTGTGGTTAACCTATGTGAGATCACCACAGTAGAACACCTGGTTGCTCGCATTGCCGATGGCAGAAAGCTGGCCATCGACCATGTCCTACAGGAGTGTAAGTATACATGAATATTTCACAAGAAGTGCTTGGTACCATACTGACACCTTTTAGTCACCGAGAAAGTCCAGGATGCGGACGTGGTTGCTACTTCTCAGGTCCTTTCGTTGAAGTGCCCATTGTCATACATGCGATTGAATATGCCTTGCCGCGGCCTTCAATGTTCGCACAATCAATGTTTTGATGCCACATCGTACCTGCAACTTCAGGAACAGGGCCCGCAATGGCTTTGTCCGATTTGCAACAAGGTGACACCATATGAGCACCTTGTAGTTGACCTGTAAGTCAAGTAGACTCGTTTGTGATAGTTTCGGCGCTGACCCATTGATAGCTATGTGCAAGACATTCTCGACAACACCTCCAGCAGTACAGAGACTGTGACAATTGAGCCTGATGGACACTGGTTCGTTAAGTCTAACGAAGATGAGCGGGACAAACATGGCGAATCCCGAGGCCAACACTCACAGTATGACGACGACGACGACGATGATGACGAGTTGGAGATTTCAGAAGTCAGCATCGTTGGCCGCCGCCTCGAAACGCCCAAGAACCCCATGTCTAACACTGGCACGCCTATGTCAGCTAGCCGTGACCCTCCTTCCGTCGGTCCTCGAAATAGTGCTAAACGTCCCGCCCCTGCTGTTATTGATCTCACCCTCTCATCAGACGATGAAGACGAGCCTATCCAGCGGGCTCCTAAGCGGCAGAACACCGGCCTTAACGGCTTTCATAGTCCAGACACTTTGGATTACTCGAATGGCACGCATGGGTACCAGTCTTAGGGAGGCTCTAACCAGTTGCGTAGGCGATCTAAGGGACATCGCAAGTCGAAGAAGGCGTCTCCTACGCGGCAATCTCGCACATAAATCCAATGATGGAACAAGTGTTTCCAAGGAAAGAATTGAGGTTCTGATTGCTTTCTTTTTCGTTTTTGGGTTGTTTAGTCTTTTATACCTTGGTTTAGTAAGGCGTTCGAGGAGACGGAAAAGATTCCCCTATTGCTCGATACTCGAGGTGGCTCTATTTGATTTTCGATTTCCCCGTCACAAAGTCTTGGAAGAGAGACATTGATACTGTACCGTTCACGTCAGTATAGGTAGCTGAGACTCGGGAATAGTATAGTATCGTTGGCATGGATGGATAGTCAGACGGTTCGCTCCCCAAAGGAGCACATGATATAATGAAAAATTGAAAAGGACACCTGAGCATGCTGTACAAATCCTTGATATTTTACGTTTGTCATATATTGATTTCCTAAAATAAATCATGGCATCCCGCCGAGTTCATCCCGTTAGCCATCATCGCGCGAAGACGATTGCTAGCTTCTCTCATCCCAAAACAAATGAAATTCTATTTTCTTTTTTTCGCCAAGCTGAGTATAACATCCCATCATCGAAGAATGTGTTACCCATTCAAACATTTCCCTTTTCTTTTCTATTCTGATATTTGACTTTTACGAAGCTAGATCCGCCTTGCGCTTAAGAGGCAGACCGGCTTCAGAGCTCCATGAGTCGACACCCTGGATAATGCAAGCCTCACCTTGGTCCCGGCGAGCAAGGCGACCAATCTTGAAGACCTTCTCTCCGGAGGCGGAAAGAGTCTGGGCAACAGACTCAGCCTGAGCAGCGTCAACAGCAACAACCATGCCGATACCAGAGTTGAAGGTGCGGCACATCTCCGTGGGGGCGACGTTGCCGGCAGACTTGAGCCACTTGAAGACGGGGGGAATCTCCCACGAGCCGAACTCAATCTCAGCGGCGAGAGCTTCTGGGAGCATGCGAGGCACGTTCTCAAGAAGACCGCCACCGGTGATGTGGGCGAGACCCTTGATGTGCTGGAGGACAGGGAGGAGGCTCTTGACGTAGATGCGGGTGGGTGTGAGGAGAGACTCGCCAATGGAAGAGGATTGGTCCCAGGGGGCGGGGTTGGAGTAGCTAAGACCGACGCTCTGGACGATGCGGCGGACGAGAGAGAAGCCGTTGGAGTGAACACCAGCCGAACCAAGACCCAGGAGAACATCGCCCTCAACCATGGCATCCTTGCGGGGAAGGCGGCCAGCATTGGTGACAGTTCCGACAGCGCAACCAGCAGCATCGTAGTCGTCCTTCTGGTACATGCCGGGCATCTCGGCAGTCTCACCTCCGACCAGGGCACATCCGGCCTGTCGGCAGCCATCGGCAACACCTTCGACGAAAGAAGCAGCGGTAGAGAGGTCGAGCTTGCTGCAGCCGTAGTAATCGAGGAACATGATGGGAGTGGCTCCCTGAACGATGAGATCGTTAACGTTCATGGCGACCAGATCAACACCAACAGTGTCGTGCTTCTTCATGGTCTGGGCAATCATGAGCTTGGTACCGACACCGTCAATAGCACCGACAATGACGGGGGCGTCGGGGAAACCGCACTTGGAGAGGTCGACTTCACCACCAAAGCCGCCAATCTCAGCGTCAGCACCAGCACGCTTGGTGCTAGCAACAGCCTTCTTGATCTTCTCGACAAAGTCGTTACCAGCTTGAATGTCCACGCCGGCCTGAGCATAAGTCATGCTTTCCTTCTTCTCATCACGGAAGGCTCGGTGGGCAATGTCGCGTCGATAAAAGGCTCCCTCAAACTCAATGGTCTTGGCATCGAGCGCGGCGTAGGCGGCATCAACAGCAGCGCGAAGAGAGTCGCCTACAGCGTTGACGGCAATGACACGACCGCCGGAGGTTTTCAGGGTGGTACCATCAAGAGTAGTACCGGCGTGGAAAACGTTGCATCCTTGAGGAGGAGTTTGGACGTTCATCACAGCACCCTTGGGATAGGAGCCAGGATAGCCGGGGGAAGCAAGAACAACGGTAGCGCTGAACTTGTTCTCAATGGTCAGCTTGCAGTTGTCGAGGTAGCCATTGGCACAAGCAAGCATGACCTCGGCCAAGTCAGTGTCAGCGGACAGGAGAGGGAGAACAGTTTGAGTCTCAGGGTCGCCAAAACGAACGTTGTACTCGAGCACTTTGGGTCCGTCGGCAGTGATCATGAGACCGGTGAAGAGCACACCGCGGAATGGTTGCTGCTCTCGGCGCATACCGGCGATGGTGGGCTCGAGGATTTCGCGGTCGATGCGCTCGGTCAACTCCTTAGTGGCGATGTTCGTGGGAGCATAGCAGCCCATACCACCAGTGTTGGGGCCTTGATCGCCTTCAAAGATGCGCTTGTGGTCCTGGGCGAGAGGGAGAGATCGGATAGCATAGCCATCACAGAAGGTGAGAACACTGAGCTCATCTCCAAGGAGAAGCTCCTCAATGACGACCTCGCTGCCAGCATCGCCAAACTCCTTGTCGACCATGATTTGCTTGAGAGCAGCCTTGGCCTCGTCCTTGGTCTGGGGGAGGATGACACCCTTGCCGGCAGCCAGACCGGTGGCCTTGATGACAACATCGTGAGAGATGCTATCGATGTAGGCAACGGCCTTCTCGAAGTCGGAAAAGTTTTCGTAGGCGGCGGTAGGGATATCGTACTTCTTCATGAAGTCCTTGGAGTATGTCTTGCTGCCTTCGAGGCGGGCGGCTTCCTTGGAGGGACCGAAGACGGGAATGCCAGCCTTCTTGAAGAAGCCTTCAACACCATCGACGAGAGGAGCCTCAGGGCCAGGGACAACGAGGTTAACCTGGTTCTCCTCGGCGAACTTGACAAGGCTAGGGAAGTCATCGGCTTTGACAGAGCCAACGTTGGTGACCTTGGGGCAGGTAGCCGTACCACCGTTTCCGGGGACAGCATAAATCTGCTGGACTCGAGAGGACTGGCTCAGCTTCCAAGCGAGGGCGTGCTCGCGACCGCCGTTGCCAATGAGGAGGACTTTGAGGTCAGCCATGATGTGGTCCCGCGTGCGGCGTTATCGATGGCGGGGTTATAGGGTCCTGGATTCGATGAGGGGTGCTGCTCCCAGAAACCCTCGCAGGCGCAAACGCTTAATGAATTCGCGAATCGCAAACGCAAAAAGGCGCAATTGGCTTGGAGCTCACGCTAAATAGCCAGCTCTTGGGTGAGAGAATCAAATTGTGCGGCTGGCGGGTCAAAAAAAAATAAGTTGCGCGCGCTGCAACTGATTTTTTTTTTACCACCTCCGCCATCGCAAATGCCCCGCGCTGGTCTGGTTCTCAAGGATGCCCCCGCGTTTTGGATAAGAGTGTGCGTTATCAGCACGTGCCGGCGCACCCTGGACCTGGCTGGCGCGGAGCTCCAACGAAGTACCTACCACCTGGAAGGACGTCAGGAGGTGAACCACCATCGCGCAAATCGCACAACTTACCACACGATATCTACCGCCGTCACGAATCTCAGGCCCATAATTCCTATCCGATGCGAACGCCCTAGAAAATAATCTCATACGATCCGCAAAAATGGCTTTTGAACCTGTTATGCCACCATATAACTCAGCCGACCCAACTGCCAACTTCCTCAGCTCCTCGTGTCTCGATTTCCTCCTCATCGAGCTTGTCCCGCTTGCTTACCGCGTCACCCATGATCGTGACTCCTCTCCATCCGACTCCTCCGAAACCACCGCAGATGTCGCCTCGACTAGCCATGTCATGAGCTCCAACGCCCTTGGCATTGTTCCTGGCACCGGCGCAAGGAAAATAGACGAAGAGGAGGACTTGGATGCTGTGCATTACAGACTGGACATGCTTGGCTACCGTGTTGGTCAAGGTCTTGTGGAAAGGTCAGATATGCATGGGGAAATTGGGCCTTAATTCCTCGTGATATGGCCGCTAATGAGTGGACATCGCAGATTCTCCAAGGACCGGCCACGCTTCAATGACACTCTCGATGTCATCAAATTCCTGTGTAAAGACCTCTGGTCTCTCGTTTTTGGCAAGAATATTGATAACCTCAAGACAAACCACAGGGTACGTCGACGGCCTTGTCCCCATGTTTGTGGCTTCTTTGGTTGTTCATGCTGACATCATAACCAGGGCGTCTACGTCTTGACAGATAATGTCTTCCGACCCTTCTCGCGCATGAGCACCGAGGCCGGAGGACAAGCTATTGTGCGAGCACAGCCGGTAATACCTACCCCCGACACCTCTGAGCCTATCTGGCCTTGTCAAGCTGACCGCCCCGCCCTACTTGCAGTTCCTTTGGTTCCCATGCGGCATTGTCCGGGGAGCTCTAGCCGCTCTGGGCATCAATACGACCGTTCAAGCGGAAATCAACGAACTCCCGGGAGCCGTGTTTCAAATCAAGACCATTCCTAATAAGCCCTAAACGAGGGTGTCTTTATCCATTCCATGAGATCCGTTGAGCAAGCCACGCCACGGCAGCTTCCCGACTTGTCTATGTACACCGAAATCCCAGCCAACCATATGTCAATATATGAAACCCTGCTAAGATAACCAATCCACCTTCCTCCACCGCCGAAATATACATGCAGCTATGCCTGCATGACGCTCGAGGGTTGGGTGGGCCAGACGCTAGATATGTTACCTGATGTAATCATGGTCGGAATCCTTTACAACCTGTGAGAGAAACCAACATGCATCAGCCACCACAAGTCTTTAACAAAAAAATTCATTTTACTATGTTTAAAACCATAGCTATGGACCCCGGGTGCATCGTGGCATCCTCGGGCAATCGCTCATTCAGTTGGTAGATGGGAAACATTTAACAGGGGCTATTTACTTTTGGGGAGGGTTGTGGGCAAAGTCGACACCCTTCTTGATGTTGTCCTTGAGGCCTTCATAGCACTTCGTCAGGAGCGCCTTCTCCTTCTCGGTAATGCCCTCCAGGGGGTTAATGGCCTTCTCGGCGCCATTGGGCTATATATAAGTTAGCCAAATGCACATCACACAATTACCCAGTCTCAAAATTTTTTAATTTTTTTTTTTTTTGAAAAAAGAACTTACGCCAAGCTCAATGGGGACGGAGAAGAAATCGGTGCCGGTCTCCTTGGCAATGGCATCACCTCCGGGGACACCGGGGAGGTAGACGTAGCTGGGCTCAACGAGGCCCTTCTCGCCCTTCACGGCACGGATGACCTTCTCGGCAAATCTATGAAGAGAAAATAGATCAGAGATGAGCGACGAATGGTGTGATTCAAGATGACTTACCGGAAACCGGCGTAGGCCATGGACAAGGTGGCGGAACCAGCACCGTCCTTGGCCTTGACGACCTCATCACCACCGAATTGAATACGGTTTACGAGAGTAGCGTACTGGTCGTCGGGAATGGAAACAGCAGGAGTGGCCTTGCTGAAAAGAGGGACGATGGTCTCCCCAGAGTGACCACCGATAACGGGGATGGTGAGGTTCTGGGGCTTGGACTCGCCGACGGTGCTGGCAACGAAGGTCTCGGCACGGACAATGTCGAGTGTAGTGACACCGAAGAGGCGCTGGGGGTTGAACACACCCTTGGCCTTGAGGACCTCGGCGGAGATGGGGACGGTCGAGTTGACGGGGTTGGAGATGACAAGAATGAAGGCGTTGGGGGCGACCTCGGCAGCGACCTCAATGAGGCCCTTGACAATGCCAGCGTTGATGTTGAAAAGGTCATCACGAGTCATACCAGGCTTGCCTATGCGGGGTGATTCGGTCAGCTAGGGGTTATTGTGGAGGGGCACTCGGGCACCCGGGAGGAGCCCGGGGCACGGGAATCCGGGGTAAGGGCGGACATACGGGGAATACCAGCGGGGATGACGATGATGTCGGCGTCCTTGAATGCGGCCTTAGCGCCGTCATCCTTGGGGAGGTAGCCAGTAGTCTTCTGCAAAGAGCGTAAGTGAATGGTCTGGTGGGACTTTCGGAGAAAGGGAGAAGCACCCCTCGCTCTGGGGTATGGGGCAATCACTTACGGCGACGGACGAGATGTGGGAGAGATCGGTGGCAACGCCGGGTGTGTTGACAACATCGTAGAGAGCGAGCTCGTCGACGTAGGGAGAAAGCTTGAGGAGGAGCGATAGAGGCTAGAAATAGGAAAAAAAACAATGTCAGCTTGAGAACACAGCAATGGCGGGGTGAAGAGGAATGAGGGGAGCTCTTACCTGGCCAATGCCACCAGAAGCGCCCGCGACAACTGTGTGTATAAAGTTAGTCGCAAAAACTTGCGCTAGAATTGTAGAGAACAACAACGCAAAAATGATGTCGAGCGCAACGGGGATTGATTTCAAATACGTACCAGCCTTAACCATGGTGACGGTGTTGTATCTGTGTGTGGAAGGTGGGGTCGAGGTGGTTGAAGAAAGGATGGAGGCTTGGAGAATAGAAGAGGAGTGGCCTAGGGAGAGATGAAGAATGAAGAAGAAGGAGGAAAAAACAAGATGGGGAGGGACGAAGTTTTGTAGAGTCAGGGTGGGAGGTGGGAGATGAAGAGGCCAAAAGATGAAGCGATGACGGGGGATGGGGGACTGGGGACTGACGGGGAAGGGGCAGGTCGGCGCGGACCCAAAACTGAGGGTCAGAGGACAGAGGGGTAGCAGCGAGCAGAGCACACGGCAGGAGTGCTCCGTACCGCCAATGGTGATGCGAACGCGCTACCTACCACGTCCTTCGTATGAGACAACGGGAGGACGGAGGGCAAGAGCAGCGCGAGCTGGCAAGGTGAGAGACAGCAAGGTGGGTAGGTACCTCCGGCGCCTAGGTAGGTCAGGCAGCTAATTGCTTGGATCCTACTTGCTACAGGACTACATAATGCAAATGGCTAATTCTGGGTCTGGAGACGAAGTAAACCTCAAGAGGAAATCCGTTCCAATGTACCCTCGGGTCCGTCCAGAGGTTCCCCCTACATGTGCCTTGGCTTCTTGCCTGATTTGGTGCCCGTCAGGAACTTGGTTTGGCGCGGAATAGGCACTCCATGACCGGAAATCCTCACGTCGAACGTATGAGTCCACAATTCGCACCCCTGTGTCCGAGAGTCTCGTCTCGGGGCTCAAAGACCTACCACGCGTTGGCCTGTGTAAAATCTGGCGCTCTTCAGCCACCTCCAACATGTTTTCCCTCTGTTCTTGCCCCGCGGCGGGCGACGCCTATACATGCTCTCTCAGGCAAGATCCACAATGTACAGCGCAACCTACCAAGTCCCGGTCCCGGATGGAAGGGAGGGATGGATGGGTCCTGACCTCACCTCCACACCGGACGGGCGCCAGTGAGAGCTGCAAAACAGCTCTTGTGCTGGCATGTGCATTTGCCCAGGCGCACCTGGCTGTACTTCGTTGCGCTGCTCCGGTGCAGGTGCGACGCGGGCAGCTACTGGGCTGGTCAGCGACAGAGCTCTAGTGGGGAGGGGTAAGGGAAGCTTGGGGGTGGTGTGTGGTGGGGGGCAAGCAAGAACGGACCTAGAAAAGAGGGGCAGAAGCAGCAAACAGCAGCAAAATTACTGCGACAACGCTGCGACCGCGACAAAGGCCGTGACCGGGATGCTCTCCTTCTATCGCTTGTCCGAGGGGGCCGCGCCGCCGCCGCCGCCTTGCACATCACTTGCACATCACGGTGAGGGGCATGGAGCAATGGAAGGCGCCGCCACCCACACACGCAAAGACACAGCAACAACCCATAACCCACTGCAACCCACAATCCACCCTCATCGATCAAGGGTGTTGAGCAAAGTCTGTCAAGAAAAAAAGGGGGCATGTAGGGGACGCACTGGCTTATTTACTATCTGGATAAGTCATCTCTAACGATGCAATTCATCTGTGTTGTTGGGGCTAGAATTTTTATTTTCTTTCGCTGATGCTGGGGCCCTGGATAATTTAGTCCAGCCAATCATCCAGATCAGATATGCCACCGTCCACACGCCCACATGCCATGCGTAGACCGAGATATCAACGAGCTAACTGCGAGATGCGACAAATAACACAACAGAATGGAGAGTAAGAAAAAGCAAAAGAAAAAAAGAAAACGAAAAAAAAGAGGAGCAGGCGGGGAAAGACAAAACGTGCTCTCTGATTAACCCCGCGTCACCGCCATCGTGTGTCTCTGTCTGATCCGCTCCAGTTGTATGAGAGCGGGTATGATACTGTACACTAGACGCGAGAACTTGCCTCTAGAGGTAAGCAATGAAAAAAAATGACTCTACATGAGAGAAAAAAAACCCAGTGAGGCTATTACTTGTATGTCCACATGACTGAGTTGATGGAGGCCATGTCACTCTGTGCTTGGCTGATACTAATTTTGATCCCTTCCCCCGTCCTTCTCGTACGTAAACTGCATGACCCATACCAGCATCGCCTTGGTTCCCGGTCGCCGTGCTCCCCGCGTAGTTTCGCCATAAGGGTCTGGTCTCACCTCGACTGACCGAACCTTTCGATTGCTAAAATAGGGGACGTGTGCCGTCGACACGGGTGCGCCCCGTTTCACCCCCCACCACTGGCGAAGTCGAAGGAGCTTTGGGCATCTCGTCTAGTACCCTTGCCGCTCCATTTAAGTGAGAATGGAATAAGACCATCTCGATTAAAAATTCTCCCACCGTAGGATATTGCCATGGGAGCGCTCACACAGGCCGTGTACAATTGCTCAACCCCTCTCTCAATGTGTCTTAGCCCTGACACCATCCCAATCAGCCCAGCGCACGTCAGGTGGATGCACACGCACGCACACGCCGAACTCCCCTCAAAATTGGGCAGCCCCTCCCCCCACGAAACGCCCGCTCGAGGCCGAGCGGCAACAGTTAAATCGGGGTTTAGTCCGATCAAAGGGCTCACAACAAAAACAAAAAAAAGGCCGAAGTTGAGAGTGAATTTAGATCAAGGAGAACGAATGCTCCGTTAGATCTCCACACTCGCTTCGAAGTTTTATCCGATGACAACCCGGCGCTCGCTCCGGTAGTTCAGTCACATTTCTTATGCCCGATCTGGCACATTGGGAGTCGGTAGTATTCAGTGGACAAATTGTTACTCATGCATGTGCTTCGGTGTGCAGCGAGCCTCAAGTGTAGACTACTTAGGGTTGGGCGATTCCTTGATGTGAACACCCTCTCAAAAGGTCGCACGTCTAGTCTCTCTTTTGATTGACTCTGGTTTTTTTTCTTTCACCTGCATGCACTAATCGTGGCGCATCCCACTGTTGCACGCCGAGGTGAGATGTGAGAGGAGGCGAAGGCACCTTTGCACCTATATGCACTCGCCTATACTTACACCCACCTACTGGCGCATGGCTGCTCGCTCATCTTGGCCCTGAACTAGCAAGCCCTCGTCAACTGAATACGTTGTACCCAGTACTTCCAAACGAACCTGTGGGTACTTCCACCTCTCGGGTCCGAAAATCAATCGCATCGATCATGATTCTCTGGGGCTGCTGCTCGGCTGTTTCAGCGGATACCAATGTCCTGGACTTCAATGTCCGCCATGGCTCCTGCGTCAACCATCGGGATCGTCCCATAGCGCATCCTCGCTTCCACACCTCGGGAAAGGTACGAACCGTAGCTAAGCCTTATTTCCCCGACCCGCGGCTATGACGTCTAGGTCCAGCCTTGCTCAGACAGCCTCATGTTCCAAAATTTCGTCTTACCCTAGGGAGCAGCAGAGCCTCTTCGGACTAGTCCGGGGCTGAGAAGCCTGTGACGTCTTGTTGTGTCATCATCCTCGGCAACATGAGGTCGGTGGCCTCACAAGATGTTCGTTCGGCAACTCATGTGCTCCGGGTTCATCTACCGAGACCGATATCATATACCGTGACTAGCTTTACGGACACTTTCCGAGCTCATTATTCTCGGCGTTGTTGATGCCCATGGCAAATTGTGCGCACGTGGAGACATGTCCTTGACGGTAATTGATTGACAAAAAGCGTGCCTGCAATCATGAGCAAAAGAAATGGGGCGGCATTGTGTTGGATTGCCGGCGTGATCGTGACCGGATATATTCTTTTCATTTTCAGCTCAAATGCTAACTCCAGCCATGACCCAAAGAACCTCGGGCTGATTGCTCCTCGCTCTCCTGATATCCCTTTATCACGAGAGTTATACAAGCTGCCTTCCCGGCTCAATATATCCCGTGCCCACATACAATCCCCGTGCGATACCTCATCACGGTCGTCTCATTGCTTAGTTCTCGGCGGCGGCAGCGGCCTTCTTGGCCTTGTTGCCACGGAGCTTGGGCTCAGGGTCAGCCTTCACGGGCTTCTGGGACTTGCGGACAGCGGAAGCACGCTCAACGGCAGCGGCACGGAGGTCGGCACGGTAGTTGTTCTTGGCGGCCAGGTTGGCAACGGACTGGTAGGTCCTGTTTTGTGGGAGTATAGTTAGCGTCTTGCGATTCTTTTAGGACACGCCCTCATCAATCGAGACATGAGGAGAGGGTATTCGCTAAACACTCACTTGCGGGGAGTAGAGGTGATGGTGGTCTTGGTCTCAGCCTGGGCGGGCTTGTTGGAGGAACCGGCCTTCTTGGTGACGACAACGACACCCTTCTCAGCGGCCTGAACACCAATGGCCTAGAGATTTCCATGTTTAGCTTCGAATCGATTGTGAGACGTCGGAATCAAGGGCATCGCTGGCATACCTTCTCGTTGACGAAGCCGGCGTACTGTGCAACTGTGTTAGTCGTTGTCCATTTCTATGATTGAACAAAAGGCAATGCCCATACCTTGCGGCTGGACTTGTTGACCAGGTTGAGGGGGTCACGGGAGAGCTGGACACCGCCGTTCTTCTTGTTCTTGGCAAGGAAGGCGTTCTGGTTGCCTGTGTAAAGAACCCAATCTCAGTACATTATTTCCTTTGGCGCACACGCACACCACGTTTCGCGATGTTTGCGGCAAGAGTTCGGGTCGGTGACTCACGGACAACCTCCCAGATGAGGTCCGAAGAAATGTTAGACAGAGAGGCAGACATTGTGAATTTTGGTGTTCCCGGGGAATGTGATTTTCGCGACGCCGACGATGAGGTTTCTTCAGAGCTGCTTCGACAACCACTTCAAAGGCATGGAAATTCGAGCTGTGGGTTCAAAATTGGGAGCGCCCCCGCCAATCACGTGACCATTACTTGCTATCGTTGGTCCACTGTTGCGGCATGTCAATTCATCCAAGTGGACCATGTGCAATTGGTGCTGCCATACGATGGTGATTTAGAACTCATTCACTTCGTCTTAGAAAAAGTCCCGATATTGCATTCCATTAACCTTTAGTCGCTGAACTCGAATCTTCGACTTGACGACAAAATTTCGTGACTAAGATTGACACCCGTTCAGACTTGAGAATTTATTGACGTTATTCATTTCGAACACCTGAGTTAAAAATTTCCCTCCTGCTTTTTTTTTATTAGCCAGACATATACGAGGGATAGCGCCTGTGGTTCGTCACAAATTGGTGTTCGAGAGGAAATCCGCGTGGGTGCATGCAAAGAGAAGCTATCGCTTCAATGGGTCGGAAACGTCGGCATCTGCTTCATTCCTAAAAGATATGTCCTGACTTAAATTATTCGGATTAAAACAAAAGGAGATTGCCTGCTTTTCTCTTTTTATTTTATTTTATTTTATTTTAACCTGTAGCCAGTGGAAACATCAAGTCGGCTGTAGCATGCCCAAAGTTTGGCGATTCAATTACATTACGGATCGTCATCACGTGATCCCATAATCAACGTGAGGGTTGAGGATGATTCATCGACAAGGGCGCCAAGAACGTCGTCGGAATTCGGCGTTTGATGGGAGATCTTGTTGAAAGCATCGGGTTCAATAGCTTGGCTGCGTCAAAGTCTCCATTCTCATCTTAACCTCCCTTGTCAAGCCATTACGACCCCTCGAACGGTGCGTGGCTGTGCCTAGAAAGTGGCGTCCTTGGGAGGGAGCCACGAGGCCCTTGTCTCAGAGAGGAAGAGCTGACGTGACCCTCCTGGGCCCGGGTTTGAGCAAGCGAAGGCGTCTCAAGTCCTCAGTTCATCCCCCCATTTCCATCCTCCATCCCACATCAACGGGGAGGAAATATTGCCCAACCCAACGCTGTCGCATCTTCTTGGCGACCATCCGCCTCTTTTCTTTCCCCTGTTTCTCTCTGACCATTTTTGTCCCCGTGCGGACTCGCGGCTTATCATGCGACGCTAATAATACGAACATCTCCGCATCGACATTCACACCAGCGTCCCGCAGCTTCCGCTTCTTGAAGCTACCCATTTTTGCGACTCTATCTTCCTTTTCGAGAACCATCTCGCCGATACGCTCCTTTCATTGACCTATTTCACGAAATTAAGAAGGAAAAAAAAACACCACCTATACATAGCGATACCGACATTCACCATGTACATTCTATTCTCCATTTCCGTATTTTTTATTGTCCTTGCGACAGTCCTCTTTGTTACCCGAGCTCGATGGCTCCCACATATTCGCGTACCGGGTGCCGATTACATTTACTCGCGGCTCCCGACCAGCTTCGCGGGCGATATTGAAGCTGGTTTGTCGAGCAGCACATTTGACCTAAGCGGCAATGTTGAGGATGGTGACTCACGCGCTGGGCTGGATGATGCCGCAAAGGCCGAGGTTCTCAAGATTATGAAGAAGCGTCGGTTGACGTTCGACAAGGCCCGCAAGGTCTACATGGAAGAGCGCTTCAAGGCCAACGGTATCAGTGCTGATGGTCTGCCCAGAGACCCCAAATTCGTCAGCTTCTCTTGAAGAATGACTTGGGGGATATAATACTGGCCCACATCAGCCATAAACCATTTGCTAGTCGTGGATCATCCAATCACAACTTATTAATGCCGAAATATCATACGTACGTGTACCGTACAATACAAGACTGATCCCCGGTGCTACTATTCCAGTTAGAGTGCCTGGGGATCACATCACACTTACAACGCTTGGCACAGCTGCTGCCTTTTCTTGGTCATTTGTCTTTTTTCTTTCTTTTTCTATTTCCTTGTGTACAGTCTTTGGGTGGAATCAGGAGCGAAGAGGGCCATTTCATACAATAGCTATGCGGATGTTTCTGCGCGGCAAGGAGTTTGGGGAATATGATGTCAATTATTATTAACTGGTCTTAGGAACTAGCTTCCCGACCTGACTCTTTTGATTTTCTTTGTCTCGGGGAGTATTTGAATATACACAAGCAATCATTGACATCTCGTCGTCTCCTCCCAACGCCGCTCAAAAGTGAGTGTGGACCAATATCTACGAGCCAAAACTATGTACAGGGGTCAAGAAACAGCTCCGGACTCCGAGGTGCTCCTTTCTTTTTTTGTCTTTTCTCATGTATGTCTCTCGCCTGGGGAACGGGGTACCAGAAACCCCGGCGCCCATGACGTTCTTGGACTGTTGTCATGACCTGTTCAGTGCCCGACCGAACCTAGTTGTTGCCGGGGTAGGACAAGGGGGATCGGATATCCACTCGTCATTTATCGAGTCTTCTTGGAATCGCCGGCGACGTTGTACATACGCTTATCCTCACCCTCAACTTCCTTGACAAGCTCATCGACGGTCGCGATCTCCTTCTTCCAGCGCTTCTGGGACATATTCTCGTCGCGCTTGAACATCCAAGCCTCTGGCTTGCGATAGGTACCACCGAGGCGGTCAAATCCGGTAAAGAACTGGCCGTAGTTGACTTCGAAGCGAGAGTGGTGAAGAGAGTGGCATGCAGCACCGTTGATCACTGGGTTGTTGGTAAGGTACTCGCCATCGTGGATCATGACGGACCAGAGGTTGACGAAGACAAAGAGAGCGACATAGGCCATCTTCTGGAGAGGGAAGATGAAGGGGAATACATGATAGGGAGCAGACTGAACAAAGCCGTCGAGGGGGTGGAAAGCGTGGCTGGCAAATGGGGTGGGCATGATCCACTTGTGGTGAGGCTTGTGAAGGTATTTGTAGACAATAGGGTGGTGAAGCCAGCGATGGGCCCAGTAGATGCAGAAATCGGTAAAGAGGAGGAAGAGGGGGAACTGGAAGTAGTTGTACCAGAGGCCGGGACCCTGCTCAGTGGTGTCGTACAGCTTGCCCCAGCCCTTGACCTCGAGCAGAAAGATGGGGGCGGTGATGATGGCCATGACAGGCATGGCCTTGTTGGCCTGGATCATCTCCTGGCGAACCTGGTTCTTGAGAAAACGGGGGTGGTTGAAGGTACGCTTGTCGAAGATGAACTGGTACGAAAGGGCAGCGACGATAAAATAGACGGCTAGACCAAACAACCTAACAGAAGAACTAGGTGTTAGCTCAAAAGACTTCTAACTATTTTAGTAGCGGACGATCAATACGTACCAAGTAATGAAGTATAGAGTGATGAATTGACGGATGGTGTTGTCGCGGTCCCAGGTACTCGAGTAAGCCGCCGCCGAGGGTTGAATGGAGATGAATTCGGTGGCCGGCTTGTAGGACCAGCTCGAGAAGGTCTGAGCATCGGTCGCATTAGGGAAGTCATAAGGCGCAGGACGCTTAGGGAGCAGGTATGCGTAGATGTGGTCCGCAATAAAGGTATCGGTGAGCTCAAGGACGACATCCATGATGGGCAATATGAAAGGAGAGCTTCCAAACTAAGTGTTTGTGGAGTCTCAATTCAATTCGCAAAGAAAAGGTGGGAGGTCCAATCGTTGAGGTGTGATGCCAACAGGGCAGATGTATCGAGATAGAAAAGACCGATGTGGATGTGAAGACCTCTTCCTCCTTCTGTTAAATATGAAGAAGGGGTTTGAGGAAAGAAAGAGCACAGAGCCGTGGAGCCCTTAAATGTGATATATGAAAATGGCAATAAAGCTTCAAGAATCAGGCCAGAAAAAGAGGAGCCGGGATCTAGGTTTGGGCTGGTGCTTGCTCCCGGTCAATCTTGATTTGTTTGGCGACTGACAGTGCGCGGGGCAGAACACACGCTACAGCTGGCGTGGTAGCAGACGATGGCTTTTTCGGCTTTGTTCAGGGATGCAGACCGATGCGGTGACGTCGGAGAAGAGCGAGGGCGCGAATTGGTGTGAATAGAGGCCAATTGGACGCTTGAGAGTGCGCTGCTCAGTGCCAACGGCTGTTAAGGAAAGAATAATGGAAAAGGAGACGAGGATTGGACGGCGTCAATGATGATGTATTTATTCATTTCGCACCAGCCGTGCACTTTGATGTGTTTTCCCCAGGGCGAAGGGTCTCGCCAAGTGCCGGGCATCATAACGGTCGTCTTTGGGGCAGAATGGCATGATGGCATGATACCAGAGCCACGGAACCGACCCAGCCCGGCCACCAAATTGTCCAAGACGGTGGAGAGCCCCAGGGCGTCAGTGAGAGAGCTCCTGTGTTTGTGGTGGCTACAGTACGGTTACGGTTACGGTCACGGCCCAGAACAGGGACAAACCCCACTGGACATCTCACTTTGGAGCAGTGGTCTGCTTCGGATACCCCAACCGCCGAGCCACTGAGAGCCTCCCCCCTGCATCTGGGTTCCCACAATGGACCCCGTGCGAGAGAGATCAGGGACGTTTCCCGGGACGGATAGGAACAGGAATAGAGAGATGGATCGATGTTTTTCGCTTTTTTAAGATGGGCCTGGGGACCCAGGAATTGCGGTGTGAGCACCGGGCTGGCAACCGGGCCACTGAAGTTGACGACAATCAACGGGTTTGGGGGCAAAGCAATGGTAATTAGCAATGTTTTGGTGGATGGTGCCGGAGACGCTATATTCTCAAAGACGAGACAGCACGGCGAAATTGAACAATGAGCTATGTTTCCTCCATCTCTATATCCGTCTGTCCTTGAAATACCAGACCCAGCCCAGCTGTCAGTCTAAACATTTGCCCATCTCTTCCTCACTTGCATATCGGCATGAGCGGTCTGCCCAGGGAAATACTTTACTCTATGCGCATCTTGAGAGTGGATCCGGCCTGGGAACTTGTCTTTGCGTTTCACATCAAAACCCGAATCTACCGGCACGCATCCAGAATACATCTTATCACCAGATAGGAGCCAAGACCACCTAGATCTCTCGAGAGCAAGCGGCCACGGCAGTCCCCCAAACCATACGATTTTTTGAAATACCAAATTCACCGACGGACCAGAGTCGATTGTCCCTGTATCTGATCTGATTCACCAGGGTCAAGATCATCGCTAGCGACATAAGCATGTGAACATGACGAGAGAATCGACATGAAGCATTCCGGCGGCAGCTAGGGGTGGGGACGGCGCAGTTCCAGAGTGTTGGCGAAGAAGAATGCGAAATAGGACGTTGCCACAATACGCATACGAATACGCCCCTGAGGCTTAACCCCGTCCCCTTACAGAAAAACCCCTAACCCACGCGCGACAACGACTGGTCAGGCCAGGACACCACCAAACGGCTTTTAGGGGCTACCACGCGGGTTTAAGAGCCATTGGACAAACCACAGCAGCTGCGCGAACCGGTAACCAACTTCCCTGGCCAATACCTTGGCTGAAACAGCGTGGGATGCATGACACCCACCGGCTTTACATTCTGTCAAAAAGATATGCTAGAAGCCAAAGCCAGATCCCGGCACCGTCATTTCCGCCCACCAACCGGCACACAGGCACAGAGGCTCACCGGTCACCAGCACATTGAACCCAAGAAGACCTCGATTCTCTTCCCGGAGAGCTGGCTGTGATTTCCACCTCCATCCATTGACTGGTGTAAAGAGATGCGCATCTCATTGTGTGTACGTAACTCCTCAGCATTTTTTGAAGGTTCTTTTTACCTTCTAGCCAAAACGGTATCCGGTCTCCAGACGCGACACTTACGCGATGAATACTGGTGATTATCTTAAAGAAACCATGCAATTGACCTCCAAAAGAAGTATTTAACATGCAACCACCCGGTCTATTCCAGACTGGTCCTCTACAGAGAATCTCACAAGCCTGGCTCTTGTTCACATGCTGACCAGAAATAGGTGCCTCATGAGTGTAGCGTAGTGCTCGACTGGCGCCTTTCAACGCGCCTCTGTCGCCATCACGCCAGTCATGGGGCGCTTACAATTTGAATGGAAATTTCTTATGGGCCTGGGCACTCTGCTAATTCCGAGCAATGTCTAAATCGCTACACCGCACAGACTTTGCATCGGCACGTTGCGTAATCTGCAATCAATTGACCTCCTCACTGTTGGTTTTCGTATGGTAATGGATAAACAAGTGGTGAGCCCCATTAAAAGGAGACCAAAATTCGCTTCTAGAAGCACATTGCAAGACTCCGTAATCCGGAAAGAAAATCTCCGACATGTCAAGCTAAGTATGGCTTATATCCATCGCCCCAGATTTTTTTCCGTTAGAAAAAAATGCTTCCAAATCATCGCGTCAAGGGACAAGACCCGGTCTTTTTGATGGAACCACATGCACACGTGCAACGCTAAATCTAGACAAGAGCTAACCTAGCTGGCGCTGGAGAGCCACCGTGACAATCTGAATAGCTTCAATTTATTGATTTAAATGGTCCATCCTAGAGAGTGTGTTCTGGAGGATGCCTCAGCACACCCCCGGCTTGACTAGGAAATAAACACTGGGCGACGTCTCGTAATAACCAGGAACAAACGGATTGATTGGTACATTCACCCTCCTATTCTCCCACTGGGTTGCTCTGTGTCACATCTGTGTCGAGTTGATAGGTGTCATGAGAGCCGACTACCTCTTCAACCCTCTCACATGGCATTATTTCTGTGAAGATATCACTAGTCTGAAATTCCTCCGTCCGTTGTGAAACGCGGTGGAGTGACAACGCCCCGGCCATCTGGCCTTTCGGCCATCACGAGGCGGCCCTACTCTCCACGGCAGCCACAGGGGTGGTCAAAGCATGCAGTGCAACAGCGAAGAGGTGACTACGTGCATCGGCTGCCTCGCCATCTGGGTCTAGGCACATCCATCCTGGAGAGTCCAACCAGTTATCGTTTCTCGCCTCCGTCATAAATGATGCAAACACTCCCTCTCAAACCTCACATCCTCCAACCACCATTGCTTTATTTCGGCCACAGTTGCAATAAGGTGGCAAAAAAGATGCCGGCCAGTAGCGCAAAAGTCCCTCTGCAATACGGCACCACCAGATTCTAAGTATCCGCAGCCTTCGGCCTATCGCGCAACCCGTCGGCCCGTCCGCGACGGCATCGTACGGGAGGGACGAAAACCTACAAGAAGAAATTGAGCGCCATCATGTCCATGGGCAGGCGAATGCGCCAAGGGACCCAGCTCCGCGACATGGATCTGAGACGGTATAGCTGGGACCAGGGTATAGCGGCTATCAACTCCCGCGTCTCCATGTTGGGGGACATCGTTGTGCGCTGCCATACATGGGAGGCGGGAGTTTATGTGTGCAGACAAATGACGGCACGTAAAGTTTGTTTCCCAGCGTAGTCTTGTCGAGCGAGGCTAAAGTTCCCAGCTCCCCCTGGCTCCAAACACCTGCTTGGTTAGGGTGGGCTCTTTTGGGAAGGTTTGTGGGCTAAATAAAGCGAAGGGGGCAACGTGACGCGGTGACGCGGTGACGGGTTCTCGCTGAATGATGCGGCGCCTCCTCGCTTCGGGGCTAACGCAAGGGCAGATCTGAAGGCCTTCTAGCCTCAAGCCCCGGCGTTTGCCGGGGTGGGCGCCAGCCAGGTTGTGGAGGGGGTAGGGCTGGCTGTGTGTTGTGTTGTATTGAGCTCATACAAATCAGGACTGTCGCCTTTTGGACGCGCAAGATTGATGAGAGAATCGCGCCAGACCCGCCAATGCAGATGCCTTCTATTTTCTACCGAAGACACATCAGACCTTTTGTCCGTGCGCCATTTGGCGTCGATACGAAGTTGCCGATCGAGATCCAAAATTCCCCTCCATCTTCTCTCTATTCCAAACAGCAATGACGTCCATCTCTTCCCTGAGGGGGTACGTCGATCAAACACGCCGATTGCAGCAGCATGACCATTCAATCGCACGTAGGGTCGCGGGAGGGGAAATCCATAGGTCCCCGATCCAGCTTGTGTCTCAAAAATGAGATCACGTGGTCAAATGTTCTTTGAGTTACCACTTGTGGTGTAGATAATATAGTTCTTTCCATCATGCGTAGCCCAGAGAGACACGGAGGATTGGAGACGCTACCTTCTCTCTCACTGCACAATGCCAGAATGGGACGAGGACAACATGTGAGCGCTGGTATATCACATTGCTCGCCATTACTAGCGGGAACCCTTGCATGGTGCTATCGCCCCCAAACCCCCAAAACGACCTATAGGTAAGTTGCGGGTATCCATGTCCAGCACGTACAGAGTAAGAGCAAATCGTCTACTCGGCGCCCTGCAGCTGATGGCTGCAGATGCTACCCACACCCACCCACCCACCCAGAGCCTCGCGGCCACCCAACACAGGATCGACATAAATGTCTTGCACGAGGCGGCCCAGGTCGGTCATGGCAAAACCGGCATTGGGTGGGCGTCACGTCTGAGGCGAGGAGTTTGTTCTGATGCCTGATGCCGCTCACGTCAAGCTTGGGCCGCTGAGCGTCCGAGCCCACGCCCTCGATCCTTCATCCGCGCCAGCGTCAAAGCTCAGCTCGGCTCAGCTCTGCGTTTCTTCTGATGCTGCTACCACGACCCCATGGATGGGTGTCACTGAAACCAGGGCAAAACAAAACAGCACCATCCCTGTCTCTCTCGCTCACCCACGTAGCATCCTCCTCTCTCACGTTTTGTCGCTCCCCCACACCACACCCTCTCCTTCCGTGGCACCGTCTCGACCGTCTCGACCGTCTCGCACCCTTCCGCGGCTACGTGTAAGAAGAAGAGTATTGCTGCAGTCATATTCCGTGTGTGCCACTTCTCTCACCTACGGGCACACACGGGTCAAATCAAGCGATAACAACTTCATTCTGCACACACCACCTCCCAAAGCATTCATCCGCTCTTGTATTGCCTGCCCGCCACAAAATAAAAATAGCCAATCCCTCCAAGGAACGATCATGGTCAAACTTAATGCCAAGATACCCACTCCACTGGCTACCACATCCACCCATCCAAAGGAAACGCCAGGCTTCGACGTCTGCTTCATCTCATCCCATCGTTGCCCTATCCCTCGATTCGCTCAGATGTCAAAACTTCTCTGTTTTGTCATCTCCAGACGGGAGGGGCGTGTTTTGGCGAACGGATCTGAACAGCAGGGGGGAAAAAACAAAACAATAAGGGCCGCGCCGACGGAGCGTCATTATTAAGGGGGTGTGAGCACAAGACTTCAATCCAGCAAGAAAAGGAAACAGTGAGTGCACAGACCAGGGCCTCAGCCACATGGAGACAGCATCACGGCTGACCCGCAATCTGTCGCCAACCTCAACCGTGGACGTGCGCTCATGATGATGAGAGCTATCACTCACGGGTGGTATACCCTGCGTGATACCTCTGTGCAACAACAAAGGGCGATGGGACCCACGGGCCATGGCGTCCGATGCGCACAGACCATTGTGGGTCAGGGTGTGTGGCGTTCGCTTCCCCCTCCGCCTACTGCGGGTACCTCGGTCCCTGTAGGTACTTTACACTTCCGCCTAGCTACCTGGCCGCCCATGTCGGCTACCGTCTGCAAGCCGCCTCACAGGCGTGGGGAGTGGGGTTCTCGGGGTTTCGTTCTGGGGGTGCCCAAGCTGAGAGTTACATTTCACAAGCCGCCCACTGAAGGGCAGCCCACATTGGCCTCCGTCGCCCCAATGAACCTGTAAATGGCCCGCTGCATAGGACCCCACCTGCAGCCGCCCAGCGCGGCCGGGGCACATGTACCTCCAGCCTTGCTCCGGGTACTGCGTAGGCCACCACATACATGTCTGCCCCAGGTGTCGTTGTGGCTCTTCCCCCAAGGGACTCCCTCAGTGGATCTCTGGCCGGCGTGACCAGCAAGCCGGCTCGCTTCCCACGCCTTGGAGCCCTTCCTTGCCTGGGGCTATTTGGGGCTCTTGTGGGTTTTCGGGAGCCTCCTTCTAGCTGATGCATGGAGGGATGGGACACCCATCGAGCCTCATTGGTACAAACGCTTGGCAGGAGGAGGAGTGCCTCAGCGCGCCGCAGGCGTACGGGCAATGCCTTCCCGCTGGCAGCATAATCCGCGTCTGCCATTTTGTGCTCTGTTCAACCACACCTGCTTGTGCGGGGATGGCCGGTTGCCTTGTCTTGCTTCGGAGCCTGTTCTCCACCATGTGTTTCCATCATGTCCTTCTTGCCACGGGTGAGGGAGATACCAGCTCTGTCAAGCAAGAAAGCCCACAATCCGTCTCGTCGTTCATGTTTTGGGGGGTGTCGCAATCACAAGGGTGTGTCCTGGGGGCGTGTTCTGAGCTGGCCAGCCCTTGCCTAACTGGCTCTAGCACCCTCCACTGTACCTACCTAACCTTGCTCAAAGGCGCTGGAGCACATGGAGCGCTCGCACTAACTGGCTGCTTCCTTGACTTGGTCTGGTTGGCACACCTCCATCGCTCCTTCTCCGTTTTTTGCCTTTTTTTTCCACCTTTCCCCCTTCCACAACACTCATCGCGAGTCCACGCCGTCATCGCGAAAAAAAGTCATCCAAGGGTAACAGGCCTACATCCGCCCGTCGCTCTTCATCTACGATCTCTTCGAGGGCTATTCGGACCCCTTGGTCCTCTCGAGCTCACCGCGCCTTCGCGTCCTCTCCTTTCGCTCTCACCACCCCGGCCTGTAGTCAACTGTCGCGCGCCATCCACGCTTCGTTTCGCCGCGTACAAAAACTGAATCATCAACCTCGACGGCCGCCTTCCTGATCTTCTCATCCCCGGGTCACAGCCGCCCTCCGATTCCCTATCTCGCCCTCGCGGCTCGCGTCCAGAACTTGTCGTCGCCGAGTCTCGAGCGCAATGTCCATGTATCCGCATCGCGGCATGGGGGCCGTCCCCCCAGGCAACTCGGCCCGCCTCAACGAGCTGCTCGAGCAGATCAGGGCCGAATTCGAAACCCAGTTGCGCCAAACCGAGGGCTTTGAGCATCAGAGTACGTCTTTCTCTCGTGTCTTTCAGACCCAGGCTCTCCCTATGTCATGAATAGCCGCGCCTCCACTACCGAGGCGCGATCTTGATGTCTATCAACCGCGGAACCACAAGCTAACAAAATTTCAGTCTCAGCGCAGGTCAGCGAAATGCAACTCGTTCGAGAAAAGGTTTACGCCATGGAGCAGACGCACATGACCCTCAAGCAGAAGTAAGTCGTATTCTATTTCTCGCGCACGTTGACTGTTGGGTTTTTCTGTACTAACTGCCTTTGCTCGTGAAGGTATGAGGAAGAAATCAGCATGCTCCGCCATCAGCTCGAGGCTGCGCGCAAGGGCGCTCCTCAGCCCGGCATCCCTGGCCCCCCTCAACATGCTGGCCCCTCCCAGCAGCCTCCCTCCATTACACCTGGCAATGGCCTCTTCAGTGGTATCATGGCTGGTGGTAGCCAAGGTGGTCTTGCGCCGCCTCAGCAGCAACAACAGGGCCAGCAGCAAGGCCAGCAGCAGCCTCCCTCGGCACAACAGGCTCAGCCTCAGCAGCAGGGCCAGCATGCTCCCCCTCAAGAGCAGCAAATGGGCCCTCAGCACCAGATGGCCCAGGGCCCTCCAGGCCTGCCCGTCCCTCCTCCTCACCCCAACAGCCAGCAGCCTCCTTACTCCCAGGGCTACCCCCAGGGTCCCGTCTCTAACGGCATGGGCCCCCAGCCGCCGCAGAGCACCGCCTCTCCCGGCCCGGGACGGCGAGGCATCGGCCGACCTCCCAACGCCGTCGGCCCCGCGACTCCCCAGATCAACACCCCCGTACCCTATCCCGGCAACGCCCAGTCGCCGCAGGTCAGCCATCCCACTCCTGACCACGCCCGCATGGGTGGTCCTCGTGCTCCTCCCGTCGGAAACGCTCTCGGCGATCTCGAGGTTGATTCCGTGGCTCCTCACAACAAGAAGACTGGCAACGATTGGTATGCCATCTTCAACCCTCAGGTCCAGCGCGTGCTTGACGTCGACCTGGTGCACTCCCTCAGCCACGAGAGTGTTGTGTGCTGTGTGAGGTTCAGCCACGATGGCAAGTACGTTGCCACTGGTTGCAACCGATCGGCCCAGATCTTCGATGTGCAAACTGGTGAGAAGGTCTGCGTCTTGGAGGACCACAACGCCGCCGACATGAGCGCGGATCTGTACATCCGCAGTGTCTGCTTCAGTCCCGATGGCCGCTACCTGGCCACCGGTGCAGAGGACAAGCTCATCCGAGTAAGTTTTAATTTTTCATCGGATTTTCCATCGTTCCAAACTAACACATTTCTAGGTCTGGGATATTCAGAGCCGAACGATTCGCAACCATTTCTCGGGTCACGAACAGGACATTTACTCACTCGACTTCGCGCGTGATGGACGAACGATTGCCTCTGGCAGTGGCGACAGAACCGTCCGCCTTTGGGATATCGAGCAGGGTACCAACACCCTCACCCTCACCATCGAGGATGGCGTTACCACTGTCGCCATCTCCCCTGATACCCAGTATGTCGCTGCTGGATCTCTCGACAAGAGCGTCCGTGTTTGGGATATTCACTCCGGTTTCTTAGTCGAACGCCTGGAGGGTCCCGATGGTCACAAGGACTCCGTCTACTCAGTTGCCTTCTCCCCCAGTGGCAAGGACCTCGTCTCCGGTAGTCTGGATCGAACCATCAAGATGTGGGAGCTTAGCACCCCCCGCAACGGTCCCAACCCCGGCCCCAAGGGTGGCAAGTGTGTCAAGACTTTCGAGGGCCATCGCGACTTTGTTCTGTCGGTTGCCCTCACCCCCGACGCCAACTGGGTGCTCTCCGGATCCAAGGACCGTGGTGTTCAATTCTGGGACCCTCGAACTGGCACTACCCAGCTCATGCTTCAAGGTCACAAGAACTCTGTTATCTCTGTGGCTCCCAGCCCTCAGGGCGGCTACTTCGCCACTGGTTCGGGCGACATGAAGGCTCGCATCTGGTCCTACCGCCCTTACTAGATGGACTAACCATGTTATTTGTCTATCTTGCCATGTCTCTGTCTTTGTTATTTGGTCTTATGCTTATGGTTTCTGGCGTCAAAATTTCAAAAGCAAGCAGAGGCGAAAGCTCAGAGGAGGTTGAGAACGAAACAAGATACCATATCTTATGTGGGAAGGGGGAAGATTCACTAGGAACGAAGAATAGGATGACTGGGGACTAGGGCTGGATGTGAGAGCTTGATTGTGCCAGAAAACGGAAGTTGCCACTTTCTTCTTGTTTTCTGGTACAAGGACATGTCGATGCTCTCGATCCGGTCGAAGAGGATATCCACGGGGTGGCGCTACGGGAAGGAAATGAGAAGCAAACCTCTTTGTACTTTGACGTGTGGGAGGGTGGCCTTGTAAGGAATACTCGCCGGCTCATTATTATTGTGTTGTGAATTGTGTTTATAATGAATGATTATTAACTTTTTTTTACCATGCTATTCATGTCGTGAATCCTGCCACTGTCTCCAAGGGGTATCATAATCTCTTTCGCGCCATCGTACAAAGCAGTGGAAAGGTGGACAACGCCTAAAGACCACTGAAAATGCTCGACAAGGCATCGTCGCCCTTTTTCTTCTTCTTTTTCTTACGATCCTTGGACGTGTCTGTTGATGTATCCTTTGATGGTCTTTTCAATGTTTCTTCGTCCACATCCTTCGAAGTATTGACAGGTCTTTTCTTCTTCGGCGCCCTCAAAGGTAGTTCCTGAGTTTCTGAAATGCTCGGTTCCTGGCTCTTTCTTTTCAACACAGTAATAGCATCACGTGAAATGGCCACGCCCATGTCAACATCGTCGTCGGTAGACTTTGAGGTTGGGTTCGGTGGCATGCTCGAATCTATGGGGCCGGCAGGAGGGGGATCGGGGTCGGAGGCGGCGTGGTGGGAGGGGATGATGTTGGATACGATGCTGTTTGCGCGCGCAAGGACAGCGAGGAGCATGAGGCCCAGGGGTGCGTGCTGGTTATCAGCAGCAAGCTGGGTAAAAGCACTGGTCGGGTATCATTAGATCTGTTCTACAGCTATCAATTCTAGGATCGACATACATATACGCGCGCGGGATAACATGTTTGGCCATCCACTCGGCGTGAGCAATGGCTGGAGATGCATCGTCGCGACGGAGCAAAGCAGCTTCAAAGGAGCGAGCTGCCCGGCGGAGGAGCCCAAACGAGCGCCACCAGTGGGAGGATGAATGTTGGTTACGGTGGCGGTGGGCGACAGCTTGTAGGATAGGTAGTATTTGCGACAGAGAGGTGTGGGCGTGCTGGAGGGCCTCTTGCGACAGAGAGGCAAGCTTAGGCTGGTGTTGATGGAGGGGTTTCGTCTTGGCCCGAGGCTTCATTATGGGCTGTGGTCGCGGCATCGTGGGTGGGAGCATATGATATTTGCGGGGTCGACACCGGGTGATCGCAAGAGCGGCGGCTCAATTGGCCCGGGACGAGCAGTTGGCGTGGAGGTGCTACGTTTGGAGATGGATGGTGGGTGGTGACGTGCATTGGACTTTTCTCGTGCAGAGGTAGGATCTCGGGTGCGATAAGATAATGCTAGCCGCTGATAAGCTGATTACGGTTCACGGAAGAATTGGAGCACAACACACAAAGACTAAAACAGGCCAGTTATTATTCATTATCAAAAGATGCAAAGAAAGAATGAAAGGTTGAAATAAGCTGGGGAAAATCCGATGTTGCGCAATACTTTATTGAAGAGGTTTTGTCAATTTCAATTGGTGTGCTGATTGATGCCTTTGCCCATTTTTACTTGATTGCGAAGATATGTTGAGAGCACATGGCAACAATGTACAAGCCAGAAAAAGGTGAGACATGGACCCTTCTCTTATCTCTTATCATGTAAGTCATCCAAGGAGGTGTAAGAATGCAACTTCCTGAACGCCATTATCGTTACCCATATTCATCATCGTCTCATTACCACAACCCTCCCAGCAATCAATGGGGCGCGGCCCCATCTGAAAATGCAAGACGATTCAAATCCAGCCCAGAGCCACACGCAAATGGCCAGGCGGACCGGTATCCATTACCTAAGAGCGCAACGCTTTGCGGCTCATCTACGCCCGCTAATGACCCGCATAGCCCGCTGCCTCACTCGCATGCCTCGGTATTGGCGATGGTCACACAAAGTGTATCTCACAACCCTTGCAAAGCGAAGGATGTGCCTGCTGATTCTCCACCGGAGTCAAACCCGCCCTGCAACCGGAGCAAGCTCCCCCTCGTCGAGCTGATACCCAACTGGGCGAGATGCATCGGAGTGATCGCCTGAGCTGCCAATGTCTGCAAATCACCTTGTCATTCATATTATACATGAGGCGAGGGGCCGGGACAAGAGAAAGGATTGGGTTGGCCTCTTGAAGAGGACGCTGGGTGGGAAAGTGAGCGCCATGTTTGCTTTTTCTATAAAATACAGACAAGTCGTGTGCTCTGGTCAGGCATCGCGCCCGCAACGTGCTTCCCTGCTCATTTTGCAGCTAAGCCAGAAATGCCCCCGTCTCCATATCTCATCAAATCACGCGTCTGCCTTTGGAGGTGACTCTCTTTTCCCCACGGGAGGTGCCACACCACCCACCGGAGAGCAAGCTAGCGCCGCCTGGAGGGGCCCAGACGAACCCGCCCCGTTGGCCGTGTTTCTCCATGCATCAATGACGGAGTGCTGCAGCATCACCTAGAATCGCGCTGTTATAATTCGCGTCATGGACGAAACCCGTCGTTCGTCGGACGCTGCAAAAAGCCCACGCGGCTTTCTCGTAGAGCATCATGTTCACCGTATCAGAGCCTGCATGTCTGACAAGGACCCCCAGCAACCTTGTCCATTCCATCAATCCACTTTGGTGGCAGATTGCGGGCGAAACGACCACAACCTACACAAACGCTCGAGCAACCGCTCCAGACTACGGCCAACGGTGTCTAGCCCTCGACGGTTGCAGTGCGTCGCCCTTAGCCCCATATTCCATCTCATCCCCTTGGTCACCCATCCATTTGTGCGGATCCCTGGTATCTCTATCAGACCGAGTTCCGTCCCAACGGGCACCTGGGCGCCTGATAAGCGTCATATCGTTCCGTCACGTCAAAAGGGTTTTAGGTCTTGGTCCCTAACCCGACCGACGCGCCGCGTGACCTGTCTGTCCCTCGAACGACTCTTCCTTCTCTAGTCAAACCCGTTGAGCTCTCAGTTAGATTCTTATCCTCCGATCTTCGCTTCCGTGCTTCATTGTCGCGGAGAGAGGTTAGGCTGCGGCTACTTGCGGGATACTTCTTAGTCTCGCCACTGGCCTCGCTCTAAAACTTCAACCACCACGTTCAACATCTCGCTTCAAGCGCTGGGCCCTCCCGTTCTTGCGCCACCGCTCTGCCCGGCCCGTCAGGCGCAACAACACAATTTTTTCTCTCACACAAACCTTGTTTTACTCGTCCTATCAAGCTATTTTTTTTTTTTTCATCCTTGCCCGTTTTGCGCCCGTGCTTCCTTGCCACCCCGCCACATTTATCTCCTTGGTGCGGGGGACTTTTTCCACGAGAAGAAGAGAGACGGGACAAGGCGATTGCGCATTTGCAGCAAAACGCAAATCTTAGTTTTATTCACAGCGCAAGGGGGATATCGCAGGAAAATTCGGATCCCGCTACCGCTGCGGCTACAGAACAATGCCCCTCAACACGCGGAATCCTTCCAATTGGGGCCAGTATGAAGGCAGGCCTTCTCCCACCGGAAGTCTAAACTCAAGCGCCATTGCCGACGAGCAAGCCGTGGTGGACGATGAAAATGGCGACGATGAAGGTGCTGGCGCATTCATGGCGCGAAGGCGGTACGGTGTTCCTTCTGTTTCTCCTGTTTTGCAAGTTCACCTTGGGCTAACTTGTGCCTCGAACGGCTTATCAGCTCCTCCGTGACAAACCACCTGGCCGCCATCGCCGACATTGGCGGCGTCAACAGTTTCAGGTCCTTTGCTCGCAGCTGGCAGCGAGCCGCTGGGTTTCCCGAAGTCATTCCTCGTCGCCCGAGTTTCGTGTTTGCGTCAGACCAGGACATTGACAACGTCCAATACGGCCGCAGCCAGGTCGACACTTCCGCTTCTCAGCCACAGACGAGCTTGCTAAGGCAGCATCTTGAGGCTTCGAGCCATGACGGACCCAGCGGGAGTTACGGATCGCCCGATACCGTGGTGAGGGACAGCTTCCGGGAGCGCGAGAACAAACCACTCCTGGACCCAGAGATGGCGGGCGCATTGCCGACTGGATCCCCCTCGAGCCGATCCAGCATATTCGCTGTTCCGCCGCACCTTGCGACGCCGTCGATTATTGGCAGCTACGGTTCTCACTACGGCACCATTGACCACACGGTGCGTCACCGCAACTCGATCGGACACGGCTCTGACTGGGCCGGCGAGCAACAAGAGGATGAAGAAGGCGCGGCGCACGGCGAGCATCAGCCCATCCTCGTCAAGGAGATCAAGCAGGGCGACAAGGTGATTTTGGCTGTTGAGGGCCAAAGCACGCTTCCTCAGTCCGTCTTCAACTCCATCAATGCCATCATCGGCGTTGGACTCCTGAGTCTACCACTTGCATTCCGCCTGTCAGGATGGATCCCAGGCCTCATCATTCTGACATTCACTGCGGCTGTCACATCCCACACGGGCAAGCTGCTAGCCAAGTGTATGGACTATGACCCGTCCCTCATTACCTACTCGGACTTGGCCTACGTCTCGTTTGGAACTCGTGCCCGCATTGTTGTCTCGGCACTCTTCACTCTTGAGCTGATCAGCGCCAACGTCGCCTTGGTGATTCTATTTGCCGACTCGCTCAACTTGCTTCTCCCTGGGTTTGCTAGCGTCAATATTTGGAAGTCCGTCGCTGGCGGATTGGTTCTGATGCTCAATGCCATGCCGCTACGATTTCTGAGTTATACGAGTGTTGTGGGAATCTTTTCTACGTTTTGCAGTACGTTGTGTTTCTGGAAAAACCAGTACAATCTGCTAATCAATAATAGTCGTTTGCATTGTCATCGTCGATGGCTTCACGAAACCGCATACTCCAGGTTCACTTCGAGAGCCTGCGACAACATATTTGTTTCCCGAAAACTGGCTTACTCTACCTCTCGCATACGGACTTCTCGCTAGTCCCTGGGGAGCTCACTCCGTCTTTCCTTCGGTAAGTTTGCTTTTGGGCGGTTGTCCTGCGGGAAAGCATTAGTTCTCACATGCCAAAACAGATTTATCGCGATATGCGCCACCCATACAAGTGGAAGAAAGCTGTCAACGTCACATTTTCATTTTCTGTAAGTCGAGTTAACAAGATTGGAGAGAGGATTAACAAACTGACGTTGCAATTGTTAGTATATTCTGGACACCTGTCTGGCCATCATTGGCGTGCTCATGTTTGGCGACGATCTCCGCGAAGCCGTGACATCCAATATCCTCAAGACTGAAGGATATCCCGCAGGGCTTACGATTCTGATGTGTATCTTTATCGCCATCATTCCCCTGACCAAGATCCCGCTCAACGCTCGCCCGATCATTACGACCCTCGATGTCATCTGTGGAGTCCATCAGGAGCAGCAACTTCACCACGGCCAGTCGGCGACTAAAGGCTCAGCAATGGCCACCCAATCAACGCGAATTGCTGTGCGTATCTTTGTCGTAGTGCTGTTGCTCATAATCTCGATTGCCTTCCCCGCTTTTGACTCTGTGTGCGCATTCTTGGGAGCGGCACTCTGCACCATCATCTCCATCCTATTGCCCATTTCATTCCACCTTAAGCTGTTCTGGCGCGATATCTCCGTAAAGGAGCGTCTAGTGTCATGGGTCCTCCTAGTCATTTTCGGAATCCTGGGCACGTTTGGAACTGTGTGGACATTTTTACCCAAGCATCTCATTGGCGCTGATTAGAAAGGCTTCTCGCAGCCAACGCGGGCTCTCTCCGGTTTCTTCCATTTAGGCTTTCTTTACTCTAGAGGGGGGGTCTGGTTGCTCCTTCCGGTTTCTCAATTCTGTTCTGCATCGATGTGGGGAGTTATTTTGGTTGTCAGGTTACTTTTTGTCACGCCGATCAGCTGCGGAGGGTGGTTGGGGGGGAAAGTATTCATTGGTGTAAGCCGCAAATATCAAGGCCGAGAGCGGCCAATATGGAGACCGTGTTGATGGCAGTCGCCGCGGGGACAAAGTGTGATGTGACTGTGTGAGTTTGGAGATTGCTTTTGTACAGATACTGAGACAGGTACGGACCCCAGGTGTCGAGTACATGCCCAGAGTTCTTAGTCATCCCCGGTATATCATCTTGTGAGGAGGGCGTCTGTGTTGCTGCATCGGCCTATCGGCTGCTTCTCCCGGCGCTGTCGCCACGGCGGCAGCACAGCACAAATGCAGTACGACGGTGCGTTCCCTTCCTAGTGGCCGTCGACGCCTCCGTCCTTGACGCCGTGTCTGCCGCACAGCACCGCGGCTCCTCCCATTGGGCGAGGACCCAGCGTAGCATGGCACTGATGGTATGTAATATCACCTTCTCACGAGTTATATATACTAGTCCCGCGCATCTCGAGGAGTCGGTCAGGGGTGTGGCCGGATTGGGGGCCACACTTTTATGGTGTTGTTGACGAGGTGAATGGCCGCGACAAGAACAGTTACTGAGTGAGTATATGCAGACGCACGCTTGTATGCAAGGAGCACCCACGTGAAGTCCGCCCCCTCCCCCTCCCCAGCTGGCCGGCAAAATACGTACTATATGTAGGTCTGGATTATCTCCACACACTGTACCAGTGTGCTGCTGCATGTAAGTCGTATGTTTTTTTCGGGGGCGTTGTCTGGGAATCGGGATGTGGCTAACTGCCGGTCCTACCCTGTAGTGTGATGCTGGGAACCGTGGATGTGGGCTCTTTTTTGGACGAAGGGTTGTCACGGTTGCCTAGACGAATACATCCCGCAATGTGCCATGTCGGGGTGCGTTTGTAGACCTTGTAGGCCTTGTATCACATCATTTCACCTTTTCTGGCCTCAAAGTTCAATCCTCTCTTACCCATTGCTGTTTTGATCCATTACCGTGTTCTCTCCCCCCTCCCTCCAAACCGGCCGAGCCCCTCAGTGACGTCCCGTCCCTCCAATCAAATAGACTCGTTCGCCCTTGCTCCTGCGCCATCCTCATGCAACCATCACACTCAAAGGCACTGAGCCGAGCACAAAAAAAGCAAAAAAAGGAAAGGTAGAGAAGCGAAGGAAAGCGATGCAAGAAAAGCAACGCGGCAACCAACCTTGTCCCAAAGGAGATCGTCACTCTTAGCCTGCATACACCCTCCCCATTTACACGGCCCACCCACCCCATACAACATGGGACTCTGGATGGCCGGATTCTGACAGTTTCCGCCCCGCGGCGCCCGTTGGATAATCGGGGCCACAGACGCCCTATCTACGTCAGACGAGGGGGTGCACAGTCTCGATAAGGGGTCTCGAATATGTGTGAAACAAGATCATCACTGCTATCACGCAATCGCCCGACAACTTACGCTGTCACAAACTCACCACGTCTATGTGTGACAGGACATCGGCACTGGGTATGACGCTAGATATGGCAACTGTCACCCTCGCGCAACCCCGCTCACCTTCCAACTGCCAAGACGGCACAACTTGCATGTTAGTCCTCATACTGTACGCTATCAAGAGAAGAGTTAGTTGTCACTGAGGATAACCATAACATGAGTGGGTAACTTCTGGTATTTTGGCCATTATTTCTAAATATCTAATACACAGAAAGCGAGTTGAAAGCTTCATCTATACTCAAAATCAGAGCAGACACGGCTTCAACTACGATTGAAGACTGAAACAGGGAATCTATCCCATTTACCAGCCTCCAACCCACTCAACGTCACCGAGATTGGTGTGCTTATCCCGACGCCAGTTCCAATCTCTACCCTTACTCCAGGGGTTTTCCTTGACTCGATCTTGCTGATGATGATGGTTGTGTTGTTTGTTGTTAATGTTGGTGGTAATCCCAAGTTTGTTGTGATAATTAGAATGATCCCAAACGCCCGCTTCATAAGATTTGTATCCAATACCAAAATGTTGTCGTCGCGGCTTAGAGTCCAGCGACTTAAAAGAATCCAAAGTAGTTGTAACTTGGCCACGGCGTCGGTCTCCTAGTGCCGCCCACTTATCCAACGGACTTCGCTTCGGTGGAGGCGAATATCGGGGAGTAAGCGTCACGTGAGACTTCGGCGCCGGCGCCTCTTGGAAGAAGAAACCATCAGCAACGAGATCGTCGTCGATATCGCCCTTGATGTCGTGTGCATGCGAGACCGGCTCGGGTTCCTGATGAACCTTCATCGGTGTCTCGTCCTTGCTCTCCTGACTCCAGGTTCGAGAGTTGAGCTTCTGGAGAGCTTCCAGTTCATTCTCTCGCTCCATTTCCTCCTCTTCCTCATCCTCGTCCCACATGTCGCTCCAGCTCTTGGAAACAGCATCGTTGCGGCGACCAAACACACTTGCCATGGACAGCTGCATGGGCTTACCCATGGCAATGGGCAGAGAACCAGCAGCAGGTGAGACTTTCCTGGGCAAAGAAGGCTTGATAGCAAGGGACTTCATCGACATGCCGAGATGAGAATCGACCATGGAGGACATAGGGGTTCGAGCCGAGCACCAATCAGTGTTTGTGGCCTCTGACTTGGGGAAAAGCTCCTCAGTGTAGCTTTCGTCGTCAGGGATCACACTAAGCTGTCGACCAGCCTGAGGAGTGTGGAGGTGCTTGGACCAGGGGAAAGCGCCCAGCTCGACTTGAGGAGACTGAATTGAGGGAGTGCGGAGAGGCTCACGGTTGGCGGTCGCCACGGTCGCCTTGTCAGCAACGCAGAAGTCATCGAAGACCTCATCCTGCGCAGTGAAGCTAACAACGCGAAGCAAAGCGTCACGGGTACCAACGAGCGAGCGTCGCCTTGGGTCGAGGTTCATGCACTGAACAATGACCTCGTACGTGTCTTGAGACATGGAGGGGAAGACGTCGAACAGAGACTGCTTGTCACGAGAGTAGTCGAGAAACAATGGGTCGGCCTCGGTGGGGGTTGTGAAGGGATTGCGAGAGAAGAGAATGTTGAGGAGGCAGATGCCAATGGCCCAAATGTCTGCTTCAGCAGGAGAGTATCCCGCACCAGCAGAATCGAACTGTTCGGGAGCCATATAGCGATCACTGCCGACAGTCATCTCGTAAGACCACTTGTCAGTAGTCGCAAGACCAAAATCACCGAGCTTCATTGCGCCATCATCGCTAAGAAAGATGTTCTCGGGCTTGATGTCGCGGTGGTAAACACCCTTGGAATGAATGTAATCAACAGCGTCCACAAGCTCAAGCATGAACTGGCGGACGTGCTCCGTCTCCAAAGGACCACGGTCACGTCGGATTGCCTCATACAGATCTCCCTGGCCACAGTACTCAAGAACCAGGTAGATGTGGGATTCGGTCTCGAAGGAACCCAGGAGGTTGACAATGTTGGGGTGAGAGCCGAGGCGGCTGTGTAGGACAAATTCCTCCGACTTGTCGTCGACGGCGAATTCGGCCTCAGATTCAGAAGCAGCAGACCTCTTGGTCATGCACTTGATCGCGACGGTTTCGTTGGTCACAGTATCCTGAGCCATGAAAACCATACCGAAAGAGCCATGGTTGAGGGGAGAGATGGTCTGGTAGCGTCCTCCCAGAAGGACGCCACCAGTGAACTTGTCCTTGAGGCACTCCATTGTGAAGAAATGCGAGAGAGAGAAAAAAAGTGGTTGGAAATAGAAAACGAAAACGAAAAAAGTGCAAGTAGTCGTACAGATGCTTGTGTTTTTGAAATAGTTGCTGTTGCTTTCGGCTCAAAAAAATGAAATCAAGAAGAATGGGGAGTGGATTTTTCAGACTCTGTACAGCTAGGCAAGAGAAATGAGAACCCGAGATGATGATGTTGATATCCGAGAAGAGATGTCGAATGTACAGATAGCCGTTGTTGAGGACAGATAGAGAAGTAGCGCGGAAGTGGTTGAAGGTTGATGATAGTCGTAGCAGAATCAGAGGCTCATTTGAAGGTATAAGAAGAGATAGGCTCAACAAAGGAAAGCGAATTATTGAATGGTCGTGACGGCGAGGTGCGGTGACCTGTAAGGCCGAAGGTTGAAACAATGAAAAGAGATTCGTTATGAGGACATGGGTGCGTTTTTTTTGAAGATTTAAAGAAAGAATGACTCTGACAAGTGGAGAGTGTTGATGAGTAGACGGCCGAGGACGGAGCCGACTAGATGGAGTTGCGGAATGAGGAATAGCAACAGAGAGGGGGAAACCGGATTCGACGATGCCGATGAGTCGACTTGTCGGACCAGTCAAACTGGCACCGGGGAGGAGGGGAGCGGAGCTCACCCCGGGAGAGTCGTTGACGATCAGCCGGGTGCTTGAGTCACGCGGACCGTGAGAGGCCGGGAAGCGATGACGGACGCGGAGGCTGGTGATGTCGCGAGGGACAAAGCCCCAGGGGATTCAATAGAAGACTCTCTTGGTTCACTCAGGCGTGAGTGTGTTGGCTGTATTGACCAGTGTTGGCAAAGAGCGCTGTCGGTATGCCCGTGATTCGAACCGAGACGCAGGCAGTCGCTTCAATTGCGCGATACAACGATCGGGTCGGCTCGCAAGGTAGAGCGGATGAACGCCGGGACAAAGAGTCGCAGAGTCGGGTACTAAGCAGCAGCAACAAGTCAAGGACGCTTCTTCTTCTCGATCCTATTCGCAGTAGCTGTTACGATTGTCGATGGTGGTTGTTGAGTCACAGCGATAGCGGGCTTGCTCGGAGCGGGTGGCGAAGGCGGAGCGGCAAATGCGGGATTGGACAGAGAGCCAAGAAGAGCGTAGTGAAGGTCGCAAGTGGTGGTGGCAAGCTCGAGAAGAAAGAAGGTCGTTGATGATGCGGAAGCGTGCAAAGGAGAGGAAGGAAGTATGGCGAGATGGAAGGAGATGTAATAAAGGGTAAGGAAAGAAGGCAAGAGAGGGAATGGCGGTGATGGAAGTGCAGGATGGGGATGGAACGGAGTGGAGGGGGATGGATGGACGTGGACTGGGATGGATGGGATTGGACTTAGGATTAGGGGGGGCGTAGCAATGTTGTAGGGGTGCAGTAGACTAGTAGAGCTGATAAAATAGGCAGTGTATTGGGGTGTGTCGGCAAAGTTGGTGTGGAGAAGCAGAGTGGATGAGGGAAAGCGTAACCCACCAGCCATGCACAAGGAAGGAGCGAGTGAGCTCCCTCGCCCAGCAGCAAGGGCAGGTTGCGAGGGAACGAAGGGGGTCGGGGTCGTGCCGGGGTGCCGGGCGATGTGCTACGGCCGACCGTCGACGAGCCAGAGGAAAGGCAGAGAGACAGGCACGTCGACAAGCGTCAGGTACGGGTACCTCAGATACATTGCTGGCCAAGGATACGTACTCTGCTACGGTACCTGACAGCGCAATTATGCTTGACTACCTACCTACCTACCTACCTACTTGGGACATTCACTCTTGCGAGGTAGGGAATGGATTACCTATCATCGGTGTCGGCCATCTCCTGTGCCTGGCTATTCACATCAATTGAGACAGGACCCCCCCCCCCCCCCCCCCCCCATTGAGAGACATTTCTCACGGCACAATACATACTACACTACACTTTGGAACTCTCAAAGTCAGACGCCCACGATAGACACATGTACGTCCAGAACAAGAGGTCCCGGGCTCGCCATGCATGAGGCTTGAGGGAGCGGCAAGCAACCAACGAGACAGGCACTTCGATGAAAGACAAGGACGGACCGGATGGCGCTACGGTGGAACGATGCCACGATGGGTAGGCAGCATGGGCGGCCAAACGGGCATGAAGAATGACGGCTAGGGGTGTGTGGCGCCGCTGCTCAGTGGCCAGGCACTCATGTTGGACCGACGGCGATAAACACAGCGTCTCAGGCGTCCCTCCAGTCTCAGTTCCTTCAGCAGCGTCTCAGTGGGCGGGCCCCTCTAGATGGTGGACGGTGAGTGGTTAATGACGAGGACAGTCAAGCTTCAGGACGTGCGTTGCGTGCTTTCGAGGGAGGGATGTTGGACTGGGTTGCGTGACGTGACCTTGCTCGGACAGGATTAGCAAACAGTGCCGGGGCACTGTACCATTGAAGACGATGCTCCGTCTAGGGACTGTGAACAATCTACCTCGCACGCGGCGGGTCGGCTTCGATCACCCTCTGAGTGCCGGTACGTGGTCTCCGGGCACAAGTTGGGCGGGAATTCGAGTACCTTCCAGCAACCGCCTGGCTGACGAAGCACCACGCTTCATTTCCCCCCCGACCACCGAAATGACACGCTGGCCAGCGTGACCAAGACGGTGCGGGCCAGGCGCTCAGCACGGACCAGCTTCCCTTGACACAGTATAGCTCGCCTTTTAGCCACAGAGACGGGACGGCCAGGTGTGGCCTGTGCTGTCCGGGGTCTGCTTGGGTGGTTGATAGTAGATACACCGCCGGGTACGTGTCCTCGAGGTAGCTTTGGGCGTGGTTGATAGTGCTGGCAACCTAACCACAACGTATCGCAAGGTGCCGATCCCATCAGGTCTGGGCGAGCAGCCAACAGCGAGGGTGTAGGGCTAAGCAACGTGAGTGGCCTGTCGCGAGGAACCAGCTGCGTTCAAAGTTGCTTGGGGCGCGTGGCACCAATGGGGCCGAGGGGCCTTCCAATGACGAATGGGCGAGACCCGCCCGGCCAGGCTAGAGCAAGTTTACGAGACGCTGGCTGTGTGTGTGGAAGAAAGCGAGCGTGACCATGTTGCAATTTGCATTGCGTGAGTGAATGACCGATTGACCCTGAATGCTGAAAGATGGGACGAATAATCAATACCCCAACGAAATCTAGAAACTTTGGAAGATCCCCATTGAGTAGTTAGAATCTATCTGTCCTCTTCGCTTGGCTTCGCGGTTCTGGGCTGGGCTATCCCAGTCAAAGCTTTACGCTATGCTTAACAAAACAAAGCCGGTTGGCATTATAAACAAACTCCAGTCCATTGCAACCACGACGGCCGGGAGAGTAAACAACAGTGTGAAGCAGAAATGGCCAGCTAGCGGCCTCGCAAGCTCCAAAATCGCAGCAATTCGCAAGCCACCAATATCTGACCACAGCTCGGTCGTGTGAGCAACTGCATCTGTAAAGACGTCACGGCAGAAAACTGTTGATTTCCAGCACTTGGGATCAAATCAGTTCGTCGGGACCCTGGCTCTGACCCACGGACGTGCTTTCGATAGCGCCGGCCTCGTGCGGCCCCAGCTTTTGGCCTCGCGGCCTCGACGGCGCCCTTGTCTCTAGCGCCCTCAATTCTGCGGGTCGAAACCAAGAGCATAAGGTAATTGGGGGCGAAACCCGTCGCCTTTCTTGGTGGACGAGGGGAGGCTTGGGACCTGTCTCGAAGTGGCCTGGTGGCAATCAAACGCACTCCTGGCTCCTGCATGCCAGTCCATAATCACAGCTTAACATGTATTGACTTGGATGGATTGACGGCCACTCGATGCTTTTTTTTTTTTGTTTACTTTGACCTGCAAGAGGCATTGGTGCGCCAATCTACGTTGAGCGAATGTCCTGAACAGTTGGCGTCATGTGGGCGGGTAGACCATCAATCAGAACAGACAGCATGGTGATCAAAAGCAAACATTCTAGTCAGTGCGGGAGGGAGATCCCATCATCCCCTCATCCATCCATCCAATCCACTGACCCTGGTCCACGTCCCTGCGACTTAGAAACACTCGGGGCACTACTCTCGCCTCTGACGGTCCGTCTGCTTGTTAGCGACCGAAACGTGCAACGTCAAACGTCCGAGTGGTCGGGGTAGTTCGTCTCAGAACGCGCGCGCATGCTATAGAGGCTCACTTTCTATGAAAACGTATACGTGCTCGCTTGATGCTTGGAAAGAACATAAGAAGAAAAAACGGCATCGACAAGGGAAGCCGTTGCGAAAGCTTTACTCTTCAGATGTACAAACGCAATGTAACAGGCTTTGGCTACCCATCTCCAGCCAATGCCAGCGTTCCGCACATAGGGGGTATGGCTTCGGTTTGCGGAATAAGGTGGCTTTCTTTGCTTTTTTGGAGAAGATCGGCTTGCACAGGGCGGCTCGGTCTCGATTGTTTTCATTCCTGCCAGGCTGGCTCAAAACAATACTGTTGGATGCCGCGGGAACCAGAGGGGCCCGAAGTCCAAGTCAGTCTTGGGGGTACATGAGACACGCAGAATCATGAACTGGCATGCAGCGCGTCGCTCAGGTACAAGCAGACATGGCTGTAGTTTGACTGTGAAGCGTATCCGTATCGCTTCGTAATGAGCCATCTCGGGAATTGCAGCGGTACCGGGATGGCCGTGGAGCAAATAATGTTGGGGTGAATGCCGTCATGTCTCGTGTTGAATTGCATGTTCGTTCCCGTGCCTCGCCGGTCCCGGCCCCGGACTTCGGCTCTGCTAGAAAGAACATTCGACCCCAGCCGAGCGGCGTTTCAAGGCACAGCGAAGTGCCAGCGAATTAATCCGAAGCTACCGTGCAATTGCCACTCCTGACTTGCGGAATCTTTAGAAATCGGCAGATGCAGCCTGCCCGAAGCCGAGCCAGTCATGGGATCGAACAAATTGGACCACGTCTGGAAGAATTGATAGATCACGTTTCGCCTGCCCAAAGTCGTCGAACAGCCCATTTTTTCGATTCCCTGGCAGCGGCATGCCACCCTACATACATGATACATGGAGACGTACATACAGCGTACAGCACAGTGGAGACAGGGTGTGCACCCGGATGCATTCGACTGGCCCAATGCATGCACAACACTGTACTCCGTACCCGCTACTGTACGAGATACGTCAGGTACCATTTGGAGGGTCCTAATCAGAGCAGGAGGGCGCGCGACCGACCGACGCATTAGGTGGCGCCTCGCTTTCCCTTCGCCTGGTCTGCACTGCCCTGCATCAGATTGCGCTTCACCTGCGCCGCCTGGGCCAGTCAAGCGCTGACGCTGCGCGCACTGTACCGCGCCCAGCACTGTCCAAAACCCTGACTCATCATTCCAAGGGTCCTATTTCGGCATACAACCACGCGCACATCACGGAATCGCAGCGCGAAAGGAGAGCGAGTGGAATGCACTGCTGCAACTCTGTCCGCGACCGTACCTGAAGCTTCTCCGCCACCCAAACTCTTCTGTTGGAAACTGCATTTGTTTAGCAAAACGAAAATAAACATTCATGTTCGCTCGCTCCCACTCATGCTCCCACTCCCCGGACAGTTGCATTGTGTCAAGGCCACCTGCATGAACCGGACAGCCTGGCTGATTACAGTCCCATCCGGATGGGGGGGCCCTTCATCAAATCTCGGTCAGTGGAGGCAGAGTTCGGCATTCTGGAGTCTTTTGCCTTCTATCTGCTACTGTGCAGTTCTTCAGTAATAGGGGGCCAGTGCTAATTACAGGGTGTCTATTACAGGGAGCTGGGGTATTGAGATCCAGTGTATCCGCTCCGCCAGGCGCCTGAAGGCGCCCTCTGAGGGCCTGCCACTGCAGCAGTTCCTGGTGCTCCAGCACCGCCCGTTAACCGTGAGCCACTCCCGAGACCCCACCAAGATCCCCATCTAGTTCCACTGATGTACCACGCGCCCTGCCATGCCATGATTAGCAACCTGTCGGTACTCCTGACCCATCATGCATATTGAGATTGCATGGTAGTCCTTGGCCAAGCTGATTGCAACCTTGGCCATAACATGGCCACCTTGTTTTGCGAGGCGCTCACCGCCCGCCCACAGGACCCAGCTAACGAATGCATTCGACTCCAGGTTAGGAGCTGAAAATTGCAGGTAACGCTCACACTGGCCAGAAAAACGTAAGGTTGGGTCAGCTTAACTGAGCTGAGTGCGTTGTCCAAATCCATCTATGGCGGGTCCGTTTTGGACCTTTGGCTGTTGACCGCCTTTCCTCTCTTGTAACCGTTTCAAACATCTCTGCCCCTCCAATTCTCCCCCTCACGAGGAAAAAAAAAACAAGGCGAACGTCACATACATGCCAACCACGACTACCGCCCTCACTGAGCCAGCACACGACTTACCAACCTCGCTCAGCTGAGCTTGTGCACCGCAGGAATCAATTGGTCAAGGTCACAGTGCAGCCCTCCAAGCGGCCTAGCCCAAATCCAGGAACACAAGGATCACCAGGTGCACAGTTCGACTTTTTACTCCTCATCCAACAGGAAATCACGATCGTGCGCACGCATCATCGACCCGTGCAGGAAACTCACCTTTCCCTTTGGTTCCATTTGCCTCTCATCCCGATTTAGGCACCCCGTCCCTCGCGCCCTGTGCCATCCTTCTTTTCAAGGCTTGACCGCCATATGAGAATTTCCAGCCTTGGACCTTTCGCCGAAGCATACCTACGCACACACCATGGCTCCCAGCCTTACTGAAACCGACGTGCTCGTCTTTGATATTGGTAAGACACATATGCAGAATCCGCTTATGATTTGTTTGCCAATTACATATTGGTTGGTTTGTTGGTTGGTGGAGTGTCATGGCAATTGACATCTCTTCGCCCAACACTTGATTACTTTATCATTATTTTGTTATTATTCTCTCACATCTTCCCCCAAGACACTGGCTGACGTCATAACTTGTTTCATCGCTCTCCAGAGGGCACAGTTTGTCCCATTTCTTTTGTCAAAGATGTTTTGGTGAGTTTGCCCGTTCTCCGCCGTACCATCTCCGTTGCCCAAGCTCCCGTTCCTTACCGCCTCCGTTTCCCCCGGCCCTCCGTCCGGCCTCTCTCCCCAACCTCCTCCGAGCAGAAACCCTGGCCGCCCCGGTGATTCTTTCAGATCCTGGTCCACCCGCTAGGCCGTTTGATGCATGCACCTCTCATCAGCGCCTTGCACTTATGCCAGCCCTTTCTGTCTCACCGACTTTGGCACTGCTCAGCCATCCTGCCTGCCATCGTCTCTGGCTTTGTTGCTGGGTCATCGACATTGCTGACCTTGGTCTTCCCACGGCGTGGTAGTTTCCCTATGCTCTCGAGGCCCTCCCCAAGGTGTTGGAGCAGGAGTGGGATAGTCCTGACTTTGCACCCTATCGCAACGCTTTCCCCGAAGAGTACCGCAACTCTCGCCAAGAATTGGAGGCCCATGTCCGAGATCTTGTTGCTCGCGATGTAAAGATCGCTTATCTCAAAAGTCTCCAAGGTCTTCTCTGGGAACAGGGCTACGCTTCTGGTGAAATCCGCGCCCCTCTCTTCCCAGATGTCGCATCATTCTTCAAAGCCGCCAATGCCGCTGGAAAGAAGATCATCATCTACTCGTCAGGGTCAGTCCCCGCGCAGAAGCTGCTTTTCGGCCACACAAATGCCGAGCCATCTGATCTGAAGCCCCTCATTTCTGACTGGTTCGACACTGTAAATGCGGGACCTAAGGCCGAGGCGGCCAGCTACGCGACGATCCTCTCTCACCATCCCGAATTCGCGCCTGAGAGGTGGGTGTTCCTGAGTGATAACATCCTCGAGGTAGATGCTGCTATCAAATCGGGTATGCGCAGCTTCCCCGTCACCCGTCCCGGTAACGCGCCCTTGCCGCCCGACCACCCCTTGACCAAGATCGCTTTGTCTGAGTTTGCTCTTGACTCAGTGTAGTGGCCAGCTGCAGGTGGAAATGGAGGGGGGGACAATTGGTGTGGCACCCACGTTGCGGAGCTGGCAGTTGTAGCGACTCACTAGGGATTCTAGTCCCAAATCCGAGACTGCGCCATCCAACTAAAGTCGACCACTCGTGACCCAAAGTGTTCCACTAACTTGCATGCATTGGCATCACTTTTACCAGTGGTGCCATGCTGCATCGAATAAATCCTGTCCGAATCAGAGGCATTGCCCAATGTCTGCAGTTTGCGATCGTGTAACCGTTTTTCGCCCTCATATTCGTATCTACGTTGGCCGACATTGCACCCCTAGGCGGGCATGTAGGCTGGTTCAGTCTAGATGACGATGGCGGGCCAGCGGGTTAGTTGGGCACTGTCGCATATGCATCCGGTCCTGCACCCACGTGTCAGGGTTCATCTTATCTTTCTATACCGCCTGACCGGTCGCATTCTTCAGCGTCATGACAAAATTGTTTCGTGTTCTCCCTGGATTAATTTCCTTCTTTGTAAAACCGGGCCACGTGTTTGGCGTGGGGCCGACCCTCGTCCAGAGCGAATATGCCAGCTTTTGAGTCATCTTGGTCTTGATCCTTGCGTATCCGAGTATCGTCATCAGCTCGTCGAATCTGGTATCAGTGAAGTAGCGTGAGTTGTCAACGCAACTCCTGGGAAGAACCACGAATAGCGAGGGGAAGAATTTCTTGGCAGCGTCTGACTGTGTGGGCGGTGTATCTCGGAGAAACGAAAGCGTTCGTAGAAGCATCCTACCCCGTCCTTCGGGCTCCGGGACAAAGTTGAGAACAAGACTAAGGGATATGATATCGAACATCTCGGATTCGGTTTTTGGTAGAGGTCGTTCCATAAAGTCTTGTTGCTTGATGCCGGGCTCCTGGCTATTGAGGTCGATGTGTTGCATGGTAAAAACCCCGCTGGTTGAACAGGCATTTCGAGTGCTCAGTGCGCCGACCTCGAGCATTCGTAGTGGTTGACCATCTTTCTTGAGTTCCGTCACAGGAAGCCAGTCGAGTAGAACTTTTGAGGTATCTCCTCCACGATCGAGACTCTGGCCTTGTAAGCTCGCCTTTTGATACTGATCAATCCCTCCAAGCTTGGCTATTTCCTCGGTAATGCGCGTCTCGGTGGCTCTGTCGCCCTTCGCTATGGCCTGGCGGCGCTGTTTGTCTAGTTGGTGGTGG
Organism: Calonectria pauciramosa; assembly: GCA_017140785.1. NCBI lineage: Eukaryota > Fungi > Ascomycota > Sordariomycetes > Hypocreales > Nectriaceae > Calonectria > Calonectria pauciramosa. The sequence continues at coordinate 1,410,091 of JAACIZ010000008.1, read as the reverse complement.
GTGTTGATAAGGCCTCGACTGGTTTTGCGGGACATGGATCGAGTCGATTTCGTAATGGGCGGTCGACTGCTAGATAGGCTCTTTGGCCTTGGCGGTTTTCGAGAAACCATTGTTTGAGTGTGGAATACGCAATGAAATATTGGGCTTGGTCAACGTCTGGTACCCTCTACATCCATATTAGCAAAGGCGTTGAGAGCAAGCTGGCATGATCACCTACACCGTATCCACAGGTGACTCAATCTCATTATCAGAGAAGAGATTAAGTCAATTAAAGCATCATATCAATTGGGTCGTCATGTTGCCTCAGTAGCCTTCATCTTGAAAGTGCCATCAAGCTCAAACTTCCCTCCAAAACCAGTTCTCTCCAGAAAACGAGTGCGAATGGCTTACATAATACAATGCGGTGAACAGTTTCCGCGAATGAAGAAAAGAAGCCCGTGTCACGTGAAAGCCTGCGTTCGACAAGAGCCAATCGTCTTGCCCCATTGTTCCAACCCTAATCAGAAATCCACAACTAAATTGTGCGCTGCGATTTCTTTTTTGTCTTTGATCTCCTCAACCACGCCCAACCACACCTTCAACAGCACATCCACGACTTGTGCCTTCGACAACCGACACAATGGCCGGCAAGGACGCTAAGAAAGGTACGGGATGAGCACCTCCCTGAATGCGAAACTCGCTGCACGCAAAAATACGGACGGACGCACACGATTATCGAAGCGAAGATGGAAATTTTCGCGACGTTGGATATCGTCTTCATCTTCTTCCGCATCATGCAGCAGCAGATTTTGCGAGTTCTGAAAAAGAGCGATTGCTGATGCATTGTATTCTATAGCCACCAAGGGAACCAAGCAGGCCAAGGCTGCTGCCAAGGCTGCTCTCAAGGGCGTAAGTTGCAAAATAATGTATTGTACCATTTGTACCTGGCTGACCATGATTTCCTTCAACAGACCAACTCCCACAAGAAGACCAAGGTCCGCTACAGCACCTCCTTCCACCGACCCAAGACCCTGGCCCTCGCCCGCCAGCCCAAGTACCCCCGCAAGTCCATCCCTCACTTGCCCCGTCTCGATGAGCACAAGGTCGTCCTCCACCCTCTCAACACTGAGAGCGCCATGAAGAAGATGGAGGAGAACAACACCCTTGTCTTCATCGTCGATGTCAAGGCCAACAAGGCCCAGATCAAGATTGCTCTCAAGAAGCTCTACGACATCGACTGTGTCAAGATCAACACCCTGATCCGGTAGGTTTACACCTGTTGAAAAGATTGAACTAGGTTTAATTGATGAACTGGACGCTAACTATCCAACCAGCCCCGATGGTTCCAAGAAGGCCTACGCCCGCCTCACTGCTGATGTCGATGCTCTCGACATCGCTGCCAACAAGCTCTCCCTGGTTTAAATGTGCTTGGGTTGTGGTTTGGCGTGTCTCTGGGTTGGTTTTGTCTGCTGAAAAAAATGCAAGGCATTGGGCATCGGAAAAAGGCGCATTAAAGAGCTTGTGGTTTAGAGTTGCAAAATGATCATGAATTCAAGACCACCCAGTCACCAAGATCCTTATCCTCGAATCGTAAAGCGTAGAGTCTGCACGAGATGCGGCGAATCGCCGTTCTTGGCCATTGACTATGAGTGAAGTTTTGTTTGTTCATTCGTAATTATCCATGTTGAGTAATACACATTTGTTCCTCCCAACGTTCTCTAGTCGACTGTATTGAGTCGACAGTCTATTTTTCCTGGATCGTAGTGGGCACAACCTTTTCTATTTTGTTCCACCCTCCACGTTCCCATCTAGTAGTAATTGTACAGAATTTTCCTGCTCCTCCGCATTGTGACTGGTGTATCGCCACTTGAATCCCCCCAGCCCCTTGAATCATTAAAGGATAGCTTGGCGGTGGTTGATGTGGTTAGGTGTAGGCAGCACTCAAGAGCGCATGCTGTTGAGGTGCTTCATGGTAAGGAAGTTCATATCGAGGAAGCGGTCGACGCAGTTGGCTAGGCAGTTCTCCTCGGACTTGTCGAGCTTGGAGTTCTTGATGCTGCCAGTGACACACTTGGTCCAGCAGATCTGGGTGAGGCTGTGCGTTTCTGGACAAGAAGATAATTAGCGCGCATTCTCTTTGTTTTCCTGCAAAATACCAATGGCGACGGCGCTTCCAAGGGACGGCCGGGAGGAGAGGGCAGGACAACGTACGGGCCTGGATCTGGGATCGCTGCTGCTCGTTGGCGAGGAATTGGCGGAGCTCTGTCTTATCCTTGTCGTTGAGCTTCTCGAGGTCGGCGTTCTCGAGGGAGAGGTTGGAGGAGCTCATTGTTGCGGTGTGGGAGGGAGGCGTGCCAAAGAGTGGTTGTTCGGGCTGGAGATGCGGGATGTTTTGCGCTGTCAAGATTTTAGATCTGGAGTTGAGACTGGGGTGGAAGGTGGCCGGTGGTTAGCCAATGAGGGGACGGGTAGTGAACTGGAAGTGACTCCACACAAAAGGTTGAGCAATAGCCACAGTAAAATACCTTGATGATGATTGTATTTGTCTCTAAATGCGCTTGTATATTATTGTATTGTATGTCTCCTAGAACTAGAAAGCATTTGGGTTGTTAGTCGTGTCAAGGGCGATATTATGCTCAATCATATTCGATGCATTACTAAAGACCGAACACCATAGCCACATTAATTATTCCATTTCATTAACGTAAGAAGATGAATCAGTTAGACCAATGTAATATTTAATGGAAACAAGAGTTCCTCTTTAAGTGGCTTCCGTTTTTTGTCTTGTGGAGGGAGGCTTGTATCACATAATTGGGCTATTAATCAAGGCTCTATTTCCTGCCACTGGGTACACTCAGTCGTTCTCTTTTATTGTTCTCCTTCTCAGCAAATACAGTCACAATAAATAGAACACATAAGATTTCGCCAAGAGAGCAAGAGCATATTCTATCTTCTCCCTTCATTGCCGACGTCTCAGGATGTCGTATCTTGACATGATTGAGGGGGAAATCTGTGCCGTGGGCAGATCGGTTGCTGAGGGTTCTTATTTAATATTTATTCTGTCAGGAAATATAACTGGACTAACGATGTATAGTTTTTGAAGAGGCATGTGCTCCTATGTTATAGCCAGCCACTCGCACATCCTAAAAAATTTTTCGCTGATACCCGTCCAAAGCCCTCAGTCCCAGCTACTTACCATAATCCAATATACATCCACATTCTATCAAAACCTGAGGTATGATTTGAAATAACCAGGTCCTGGACCTGGTGCGCATACCATACAACCGACACCGCGCCCCTTGCAAGTGTTGTTTTCCGCATGTGGCACTAGGAGCATACAACGGATATACACAGCGCAATAGTAAAATTACAAAATATGGAATTGGCGAATTATATGAACAGTCGTTTTCGGTAATTGACGGTAAAGCATTAGCATAAATCGCCTCATTTCAACCCGCAAAATAGAAGCTTGAATAAACACTACATTCATGGGCGAAAACATATTTAGCTCCTGAATATCTTCGCAAATATTAGTGCATAGAAAAAAGGCTGCGTGTGATAAACTAGACACAACCCAAAGGAATGGGCTGTACTAAGGAGCCAGAAGGGGCCCGCAACTTGAACTCATCATTTCACTCCATCTACCCTCTTCAATAAAGGATAGCTTCATTCTAACAAAGGGCAATGACCCATATCGTCGTACCAATAAAAGAAAAATCAAATTAATTAATAAAACATGAGTACAGCAGTGTTCAAGGCGCTCCTACATTCTGCGGCTAGTCCAAATCTCCAGGCTATTCTCATATTGCAGGATCAGTAAGGAGTGGTTTCTTCTACAAATATCATTTATCATTACATGACTGCCCACCCCAACACTTTAGGATATTTTAGCCACCATCTTGCCAGAGTCATTCAACATTGTAGTGAAATATTTTGCCATTGCGCATAAAATAACCATACGGGATGCGACGTCAAACCTTGATTTCCTATGCTTATCTCAGTCGTTGCTTGTTAGATCAACAGCACTTCATGGTGAAAATGTTACAATATTCGGCGATGCATTCGTACTATATTCATATTTCAACAATAGTAAATCGTGTTGTAATACAGTATGGCTGTTAAATTAGACCGCCATCCAGATCAAGGCGACCTGGTAATCATGGGGATTAGCATATTTACTTCGCAGCCTATCTCCAGTCTTGCAACATAAAATATATACTTATATACTTCCCTGGTAATTTGAAGAGTAATGATTGTGTATTGGATATTATGTCACGTTTGAAAATTCAGTCCAGTTGTTTTACTCGGCCTCTAGTTTACGGGATTTGAACTACTGTACGATGTTGTCTCGTCACCTGCCTTCCAGTTAATCCCGAGAATATAGGAAATACTCTCCCACAAACTACATAGGACGGTCGGAGATTGGTATAATTCAGAGACAATAACTTAACATCACGAACAAATCAACAATCACATTGCCATGCACAACTCAACTGACAATTCCGAGAGCCAGAAACCGAGCAAGTCTATGATAACCAAGTCTAATATTGCCTATTGCCGAACGCTATAATGGACACCGCCAACCGACAAACCACTATGTATATGTCCCAACTGTGTAAGGAACATGCCCAGTATAAAATGTACCCTGGTCTATACATGTCAAGGTAGGAAATAAAACGAAGGACAATGACATTAACAAAGGAGTCTTGTCTGCTGAGAGGACGATGCTCTTGACTGAGAAGGGGATGAAGTACTCAAAGGTACGCTTTAAATCCAGCGCATGCGGCGGGCAACACCCAGGATCAGGACACACATGACGGCCATGAAGCCGACAATACCGAAGAAAGGACCTAGGTTGGTGACATTCTTGAATGGAACCTCCACGTTCATTCCAAACAAACCACTGACTAAGTTCAGCGGAACTAGAACAGAAGCCAAGAAGGTAATCTTGCTAAGCACTTGATTCGTCTCGGTTCCTTGAGAAATGCTGTTGATGGAAAGTGTTGCCAGGTAGTTACTGTGCGAACGGGACAATATCTTCTCAAAGTGGCCCAAGTTGGTAGCCATTGTCACGACGTGATCCTGGATATCGCCCAAGTATAGACCGATGTCCATACGCGGCGTTACCTTATAGTTTTCATTGCAGCGTTTCGTGAAACCTCGAAGGATATCGGCTTTGCCGCCCAGAAGTCGGAGCAGGGCCATACAATTTTTGCGCACTCGGCCAATAGAACGCAGAAACGAATTGGAATCATCCTCACGCATGACAAACACCTCATCCTCAATAGCGTCTGCTTCGAGCTCGATCTGTCGAATGGGTGGGCCAAAAGAATCGACAATGTCGTCACTGGAATGTTGGTCAGTATATGATGCTCAATAGAAACGGAAAATTCAGACGTACATTAACGCGTAACAAATCCAGTCACTGCTCAGCGAGACATAGTCCTTCAGAGCAGTGATTCTTTTGCGAACCTGCGTCGCATGAGAATTGGGCGCAAAGCTGAAGCTAAGCGTGCCCTCCCGGAACACGATCACATAAATGTTGAATGGTTCATACTCAATGCCATCCTGCTCCTGCACAACGTGAAAGGAGCGGAAGCAGGTAAAGTAATACGCCGGGAAGAGCTCAATCTTCTCTCGAGCCTCTTGGGTGACAATATCCTCGATCGTCAGAGGATGGATACCAAAGGCCTTGCAAATTGCCTGCACCTCCTCTCTAGTAGCCGAAGTAATGTTGAGCCACCAAACACCATCTTCTTCGTCTTCGGGAAGCTCAAAAAGCCCGCGAATGTCCTCGCCTGGGAGAACAAGATCTCCAAGTTCAGGTGCATGAATAGTCGACTCCCACGCCGAAGAAAAGAAGCTAAAGCGGTTACTATCCACAGGGGGGGCTTGCGATTTCGGCTGCGCTCTTTCCGCAGTTGATTCAGCCGTCTTCTCTCGCGTCATGGAATCCTCCGATGGCATGTCCAAGATATCGCCGTCAAGGGTTGCTACTTGGGTAGGCCGCGACTCAGCATCTTGACCTCGCAAATCATCGAAGCTTTGCCGGCCCGGATGCTGGTGGCTTGGGGTGCGGGTAGCTTGCTCCTGAATAAATTCGTCGAGATATTCAAAGTCAATGTACAGCTGGTCTTTCTGGTGAACTGGCTTTGGGGGGAAGCAAACATCTTCCTCGGCAGTCTTGTTGGTAACATAACTAGCGGCATCATCCTGGATGGTACGGGGCTTGCTACGGTAGCTGCGTTTGCTCGATATGGACATGGCACGACCCAGGTGATCTTCAAGGTCCGGTCGAGGTTCTGAAAAGGACATGTCCCGCTCTCGGCGACGAGCTTCAGCAAACGCCTTGACCGAGTTGGGAGGCGAAATAGACCTCCCATCCGAAGAGTCCACTGTCATGCGGCGACTGCGGTGCATAGTTGGAGATATTTCACCGGCATCTTCGTCAATGACAGCTTCCTCAAAGTCGCGAACCCGGATTGCAGGAGTGTTCGGGTCATTGTCCATCATTCGAGAACCGTACAGACTGTCGAAAGTTCCTCGACGAGGACGCTCATGTCTTTGAGCCGACACCGACTGGTGCCGATGATCGTCAAGCTCCGGCATTGGGGTAGTATAGGGGGAAGCCCCGGCGTTGTCGTCGTGGTCAGACATGGCAGACTATTGCGAAGCAAACTGGATCAATTGTCTGATATAGCGTCGGTGTTCGTAGGCGAGAAGGAAGATGGCGTGTAGAGGTCGGCGGGCAGAGGCAGGTCGGAGGAAAACTGGTTCACAGTCCCATAGTTTGTATTTGGTGATGGCGTCCTCGTTCGAGATCGAAGATAGGCGTCGCGCCCGGCGCGGCTGGGGCGCGCCGAGTCTTGAATTTGATCAAACCGTAAGCAACAATCCGGCGGACGTCGCCAGATACGTTACGGTTGGTAACCAAAGAAGACAGGAGACAAAAAGTAAGGTGGATATCAAAGAAACCAAAGATCAGTTATGGGGGTTTCTTGTTGACTCCGCTGTAGACCCAGAAACCAGGACCCTGGGGCGAAGCAGGAGAATAAGCTAAAGGGGCGAGTTGAGCCAACTTGAAGGCTTTGCGTCGAGTTGAGGCGAAATGCCGGCTACTGAGGGCTTTGAGCGACCTGGGCAGCGCGTGTTGGGACAATGTCGACGGTCTCGTCGGCGTACTCGTGGTAAAGGATCCTAACGGAGGAGGTCGATGCGGTTTTCAGGTCCAAACAGCTGGGCATCGATGATGAAAATTGAATCAGGCCGAGATACTATGATGTTGAGGCCTGAAAATGAGAATAGGGATCAGAGCCAAGGCGTTGTCCTTGTGGCTGCTAGGGGCTCGTATGACCAACAGGGTCAAGGGCCAAAATTTGACGCTGAGACGGCACAAAGGACGTGGGAAAAGGGGGGAGGTGATAGCCGAGCCCTTTATTTCTTCAGTCGCCAAAAAATAAGGATGCGACAGAAAAAGAAAGGAAGAATTTTGAAGGACAGCAAAAAAAAAAAATTGTAGTTTGTGGCGAGCGCGACAAGGCACAGGAGGAGGGCAGGAAGCAGAAAACCAAGATGGGATGGATTCAGATAAGAGCAGCCGCGAAAAGCCCTCCCAAACGACAGGAACGGGTAAAAAATTGTGCAGGCCAACCCAGTGTCTAGCGTCGGGACGATGTCACAAGCCAGCGATGCGACCAATGGTATGCGAGGAATACCGGGGAGAGCATGACAACGAGCCACCGCCACCTGCCGCACAGGGTCACATACAGGGGAGAGCCGCATGCCTAGATCACAATATGATCGGTGCGCTGTGTGGTGTGCCACAACGCCACAAGCTGAGTGCCGGATACCTTGATCCACGGCGCATTCGGCTCGATTCTGGCCTTCTTTGGCGTCACAAAACGAGCGAAAATTTGCTCACTACGAAGTGGCCAATGGCTAGTTACACGGTAACTGGTCACAGAAAGAAACCGGCCCACTCTAGAACCAGCTAGGTATAGCAACTCAAACTGGCCAACCAGATGGAAGTTCGCGTGAATTAGAGACTCATGAACCAGCTTGCCGGATCCCACCTGAACCAAATCCCCCAACCGCCCATTGCGACGGTATGACTACCACGATGCCTCTTTCGTCGCAATATGAGCTATTTGATAATTACGGGCGAAGCAAAAGGGAACTGCTGATTCTGACAATCATGCATTTGAGGGGAAAACCCACCTGATGGCATTACTGAGCATCTCTATTATTAGATCTCCAGCACTATGTGTCATCCACAAAGCTGACATCACTCGTGTCTCCATGATTGGCACTCCGCCTGGATAGAAAATCTATCGTTACAAACTTAGACTTTTTGACTAGCGTCACCTTACTTCTCTTGTCAAGAAACACCAGTCAACACGCTCTGACTTCATGGATGATCTAACCCGATCAAGAATTTTATGTGTGGGTCTGGTCTCGCTCCTGTAGCCAATGGGAATGTACCACTCTCAGATGAACACCTCGTCGGTTTCAATACCTAGCTACGTATGCAGCAACACGACCTCCACATCAGCAGACAGCAATCGCGTCCCAACCTCCCACTGACTACGATACAATCGCCCCTCCTATCAAATACTCGATCACGATCGCCTAGCTCTACCGCATTCGATCAAATGGCGGACATACTAGACCAGGTCCGCGATGTCGTGGACGGCCAGATTGTAATACCACCCTTCCCCATGCTCCCTCTACTGTTCCCAAAACTAATCTAGCTTCATTATAGGATTTTGAGGGCCAAAGACTCTCCGAGCTGCTCGCCAACCTTCTCCTCATAATTTCCGGGGTACGATCCAATACATGATACCTTAGCTGGCCTCGATGCTAACCCCTGTCATCTAGGCTCTCTCCTTCATCATCGGCTACGTCCTTCAAGATATCAAGCTCGCCGTCTACGTGGGACTGGGAGGGACAGCCTTGACTTTCATAGTCACGGTACCACAATGGCCCATCTACAACAAAAATCCAGTCAAGTGGTTGCCAGCGGGGTATGCGGCGGATTTAGCAGCAAGAAAGTCATTTGAATAAATACGCCGCCTAGTTCAGGTTCGGCGGGATGAATAGTCTTGTATAATTCAAATACTGGCCATGTCTACCACGGGAGCGTTCCATCCTTCCAACGGTATTCTTGCATTTCTCGTATCCTTCGTGCTTCTTTGTTCATCGTCCGTACTTCTGGAACTCCCAGTCTCTGTTATCCAGGGGACAGACCGATCTAGCCTTGAGCCATCGTGAAATGCAGTGGAAATGGAAAGCATGCTATACCATCATTAGCCTGCGTTTGTTTTAAATACGTTGGATCCGACTCACGTTGCAAATACCCCAGGCAACAGTGCACTCCTCACTTGTAGCCGAGGCTTGGTTTGCCTGGCACTCGATGCCTAATACCCCAAATGTTAGATCCAGCTCAGGCTGTGTTGTGATTTTGGAAATACTGACATAGGTCCATGATGTGGTTTCGACAGATGGCACAGTTGTCCACAACAATATCCCAAGCCCAAAGAGCTACGGCGTTCCACTACGAATCTCTGGTCAACATGAGTCCAGAGAATGTGGACAAGTGCACAACGGGCAAGGCATCATGTTCCTTGGCCTTACCTTTTTTACTTCGAACTTCTTCTTGCCTTCGACACCCTTGCCGTTGGCACCATCGGCCTTCTTAGCGACAGGCGCGTCGCTCATCTCAACATCGGCCATTGTGCAAATGGAAGCGGTGGTTCCAGCGGGGTTCGGGGAGGGCAAATAATCGTCGATTGTCGGCCGGAAGCAGCGTTCGGGGTCCCGAAATCTCCGTGGAGCTTTGGTCAATTTATCGGTTGGCGCCCGATAAAGAGAAGATATGTCTCGGTTCAGACAGGTTGGTGATGGAGAGCTGATGAGGCTGACGTCTTTGGATTGATTGTGGTCAAGGAAGTGGAGCAGAGTGGTGGTTGTGTGCCTAGAGCACCTGGAAAACTGGGGCACTCCAGCCTTTCCAGCTGTTGGTTGCCAATGATTGTTGCTACCTTGATGAGGACCAGCAGAGCAGGTAGGTAAGCAAGCTCTGTCTTCTTTTGCCACCTAAGCGTCCAAAAGGGACAAGCGGAGGGGCAACCCGGGGGGCTTGTTATTACCTTGGTGAGCGTCTTTGTTCCTTATTTTTAAATGTATTGGTGGATTTGAAGCTACCATCGTACTGACCATCACCCCCAGTTGGAGGGGTTCCGCCCTGGCATCGTCAGTGAACGGGCCTCATCTGGTGTGATCATGCAGACGCTATCGGGTTGTTATCGTTATCGATACAGGGCTAGACACCTCCTTGTGTGGATAAGTGAAACGCTGGAAACGCCGGTGTGAGGCACCCCGTGCGCCGGCCAGTTCACTGTCTCGTCTGCCTGGGTGTCACAAAACACAGCTGAATTATGAGTGAGCGGCACAGTCTCGATGCATCGAGTGTTTGGTCGCGTGAAATGATAATAGAATGATTGTCGGAGTAGGAGGCCCACCTACAGCCAGCCAACCCTGTGTCGAGACCAAGGATGGGTGGCGCACCCCTTGTTCTCCGAGAAGGTGGGGTTCAGGTCGCGGCCTTACGGACTGTCCGATGGTTGCCATGATATTTATTGTTGTCAAGAGTCACAGGACTTCACGGAACAGCAGATGAATGATCCACCGAAAATGGGCATAGCACGCGAGAACCACCATGCTAGAAGATGTACAGGATCAAAACACAGCATTACATTGCACTTGACCCAGGATTGTTGGCATGCCATTTAAATTGAGACCTGTAGGGTAAGGTAGGGTAGATCTGCGTCCAAACACACTGAGTCTGTGCTTTCTCCGATGCGTCCAAGTGTACGGGCATCCCTTTGGTCCCGCCGCTCTCGTGAGTCCGCCTTGCTGAGCTGTTGGATGAAGCAAGGCGCCTCGCCGTTGCAGCGCACACAGTAGCGAGTGAGTGTGCGCAGATCCATCTCTTGGCCTTGGGTACCCGCCTGAGGCGCTCTGCAACCCCTGTAACTGCAGTGGCCACCATAGCCTAGCCCACAGCCCACGCACTCTTTCTCCGGTAGCCGATCAGCGCTCAGCGCGCCCAGCCCATGCAGCGTCAGCCCTCAGTCATCGTCATAGTATTCCTTCCACCCTCCGCCCACTTCTTTCTTCTCTTCTTCCCTCTTCCCCATCAAGCTACCTTCCGCTCCATCATGGTCACATCAAGTCACCCACCTTTCAGACTTGATACTTTATTTTCATGCACCTTTCTTTCCTCATCTTTATTCAAATTCGATTCGACTTTCCGATTCTCAACTTGCCATTGACCCTGTCGCAACGCAACCTCCCTTCCATTCCCCAACCTCTCGGATCCCATTAAAGCCCTTCTGCGCCCAACGCCCGTCGACCCTCTTACTCATTCTTCGCCTCGCTCACTCAAAATGATGAGCGAAACACCTTCTCAGCCGTCAACTACTCCCGCTCGCCGCCGCCAAGGCCGTGGCAACGGTCGCGCGGCGGCCCAAAAGGCCTATGCTTCCGAAAATGATGCCGCGAATGTCGACTTCACTCGGTACGATCGCACGCCGCGGACTCCCCAGAAGGCCGGTTTGGACTCTCCCGCGCACCACTCAAACAACCACAACAACTCTAAGCAGCGATCTCGCAACAAGCCCAAGCCGCCCAAGAACATCCCTACCTCTCCCGAGTCAGGTCGTGCTGGTCGCCACACCCCACCTCATCAGTCTTCGTCAATGAAATCCATCCCGGCTCCGGCTTTTGCTGGTGCTACTTTTCATGCTTCTCCTGCTCCTTCAGCGCTGCCTCTCCCCAGCTTCATCTCTAAGCCCCCCACCGATTCTCCAAGCGCCAAGCCCACTCGCGAAATTTTGCAGGAGCCTTCTCCACCAACTGATAATGAGGCTCCCACGCCCTCTCGACAGTCCTCTGCACCTATAGTTCACGAATCCCCTCTTGATTTCATGTTTCGCGCCCATCGCCAGGAACAAGAACGTCAGCGTCTTGGCAGCCCTGCCAGTCTAGGTCCTTCTGCTTTCAATGATTCTCCGTCTACCCAGTCGCCTTTCGAACATGGTAGCATGCCTAAGCCCTCGCCCCTTCCACAATCTACTCAATCTCAATCTAAATTCCAGCCGGGCATCGGAAGCTCCGAGTTGGATGGAACTCCTGGTCGCCCAATGGGCCCTGCTTTTTCTACGCCTTACCAAGAGCGCATCAAGGCTGCTCGATCCGGTACTGCTCGATCTCCTGCTGCGCAACAACTTCCACGACAATCCTCCGCCCCAGAGCCGGGCGAAGATCCTGCTGAAGCCCTCAAGAGGTTCCTCTTTAGTGGCCCCTCTGCATCTTCATCTACTTCCAACTTTGCTCCCTCCAATGTATTTTCTTCCCCCAGGCCCCAGGCACAGGCCAACAACAATAGTATGCCCCACACGCAGGGTGTTAACGGCACCTATGATGGGCGATCCAATAATCTCCAAGCAATGGAAGATGATCTTCGACGAATTCTGAAGCTGGATCTAACAGCTGGGCCTTCGAATGCTCAGCGACGTCTCTTTTCTTAGACCATTTGACTGGGGCGTTTCGTGTTATAGGGGTCTCGTCGTTTCGCATCGAAATCTCTGCTTCGTTTACCAGAACTTTTCTGATGACGATATGAATGAAACGCGGTATTAGTTGGGGCGGATTATTTGCCCTTTTTTCAGGGGTTTGGCCTGGTCTGGCGGGCGTTTTAAGGGTCATGCGTATCGGATGTTTTCTTGGATCAGGGATTGATCCAAATCATAGGACCACTGGAAAGCCATCTTTTTTTCTTGTCACTGACGGCCTGTGGGCACGGAGCGGGTTAGGTCTGGATGTTACTTGATGTTTGGGTGGTATCAAAGACGGACATCTGCTTTTGGACTGGTTTTTTGATGATACCCAAGGGTCTATTCGATACGGAACTGACTGAGCGCTGATAAAGATATGTTTTGCTAGCATGGTATGGCACTATTATCATAACCATGCATTTGCCTACAATACAATATACAGTGCTTAACACTTGCTATGTCCCCCTTCTCTAGTGATGATCAAATAGATGCCATGGTGCTTAGGACATTACTTGGTCTTTTGCCTCCGCTTCTCTTCTCGAGAAAATGTGATACCATGGGAAACCAGGAGGTATTTGGCAAAAAAGTCTTGAGCAAAGTCATCAAATTGCACATACTCAGCCCCCAAATGGTAAGCCGCTGCTATTCCACTGACACAGGCTAGTTCATGCATGTTCTGCCGTGTTGATTAGCTTACTGAGTGGGAGAGGTAGTGCGTCATTTCTTACCACGAGAGTCCATGATCCGGCAAACCAGGTGCTGTTCTTTCCATGAAGAAACATCATTCCAGGAACAACTCGTAAGTAATGTTGCCAGCGATGACCCAGCTGATGCCACCAATTTCGTTTGATAATTTTCGCATCGTCGATTTGGTCAATAGTCCAAAGGTGACTCTGTTCTTTGTTGAGGAATATGGTCTGGTAAACGGGCTCAAACGGATTGCCGGAGGTGAGGTTTGCCTTTTTTAGCTGGTGCTGGTAATTGCTGCAGTTGAATGACATTTCAATGAGACGCGGGTTTTGTTGGTATGTATACGTAAAGTACATGGGACGGAAGCCTGCTGAGTTGTCTTGTCCTTTGGAAAATGCAATTTGCCTTTGTTGATCATTCGTCCTGGGCTTTGCGCAAAGCTCCGATTTTAGGCGTGTTTCATAGTGTCTTTCGAAGTATTCTGTGTCCGTATGGGTGATGGTGATATCGTCATAAAAGGCGGCTCCTCCTAGAATCAGTTTTTCTCGCCAAGTTGCTGTCTTGCCCAAGATGCGGAGAGCATCATCAGCCAAAACACACAGGACCATGGCATCGAATTCATGATCTGTGGACGAGCCGGTGGTGTTGTCTTTGACGCGGAGTTTGACCTGCTTATTGGATCTACTAAGAACGGTTTGGACTTCAGTATTGGTTTTGATCTCTACACCCTTTTGCTGGAGGTCGGCTCTCCACTTCTGATAGAAGAGGCCGAGACAGTCAAAGGTTACCATGGTTGGGAGATTCGGTAGAAGTGTCTGTGAATCGTATTCCCAGAGCTTCATATTGGGATCCCCGAAAAGGCGCTCGACAATAGCTGAGGGAACATTGGCTGTCTGATTTCCCGTTCCGAGAAAGAGGGCAATGAGTGGGTAGACCATTTTGTCGCCAAAGTCCTTGGTAAAAAAGATACGCATCATGATGTGGATAGGAACGAGTCCTAGGACGGGCATTGTCCACTTGATAAGTTTGAGAAAAAAGCCAAACCTTTTGATGTCAGAAGAGAATTGGGAGACAAGTTTGCTTGGAAAGCAGTTTGTCCAGAACCCATCTTCACCTTTTCCAAACGAGACTTGGAGCTGAACATCCTGTGGCTCATGGCCATACTTTTTGAAGAAGTTGGACGTGTGCTTGAATATCTGCAGGGAAGTTTAGAGATAACTTCTGAGGTGGAATTTGGAGTGACTTGCGGGAGATCCTCCTTGTACACCATTGTTCATCCACGAGGCTCCAAACTTCTGCTCATCGAGAGGAATGGACGTGGCTTGGCCACCGACCACGTCGCATCTTTCGAGCACAGTTACTTTGAATTTATTGGGATGATTTGCGAGGGTAGCAGCGCAAGACTGCAGCGATGTTAGTTTCGTGTACTAAGTTGGAGGCGGCTGAAAAAAATCAATTAATACCATGCCTGCAGCGCCTGCGCCTACCACAACAATGTGTCTCTTTTTACCTGTAGATGAATCCATCTATGTGTAGTTTCCCGGAGAAAATATGACAATTAAAAGTAGCTTTGGAGTCACATTTGAGGGCCAAGGGATGATAAAAGTATTGATTTTGGCTGCGAATGACACATCACAACTTCGTGGACGTCATTGATGTTCGCTTACTGGTGCGACTAAGACATGGCGCAGCTAGGTACACACGTAGAAATCATGCCTTGGGCAGACATCAACTCCGTTCACCTATTGTTTGAAGAAAAAAGAGTATAAATGGAAATAGAGATCTGTAATTGTGCTTCGCACCAAGATACACACGCTTTCCTGCGCTATGTCCTTTGCCGAGCTACATAACTTAAAAACATCTGGCGCTTGACGCGGAGACACGTGACCCCGCGTCACAGGAGTAGGTACCTGCAGGGATGAGGTTAAGGACAAACACGATATCTTGCTTGCATGTGAATTGGCGCCAACTTCGCCATTGACTTTTTGAATGCATCGCGCCGCCCAAAGTCTTCTTCAGGCCCCCCATACGACCTTTTTTGGACCAAAAAAGACACCATGACCGGAGACTACGTGGATCTTACAGAAAATGGGAGCGATATGGACGACGATGAGGCACTCCGATATGCCATCGCCCTCTCTCTCCAAGACCAGGAGGAACAAGACCGCCCTGCGGAACAGAAGCCGCCCCCAACGTCATCACGCAGTCCCAAAGAGCCCAGCTCTAGCGGGGCAACACCTGGGCTACTTGCACTGGATCGCAAAAAGATGGAAGAGGAAAGGTTACAGAGACTAGCCAAGCGGCGTCGAACTACCTCAGATGTCGACGTGGTTGAAGTGCCACCTGCAAAACGCAAGACGCCCTCCGAACTGCCTGGGCCTCCTAGTCCACCGCCATTTGCAACCGGTGTTGTCAAGAGGACGTGGGCTCGAGGCTACCCGCGGACATCGGAGGACATCAATATTGAAGAAGTTTTGCAGAAAGACAAGCTCATGCTCGCGGTACTGAGTTCTTTCCAATGGGATGATGAGTGGATTATGTCAAAGGTGGACTTGCGAAAGACAAAGTTGTTGCTGCTGGCATTTGCCGCTGATGAAGCCCAGGTAGGCCTATTTTACCAACCAGGCTACTGCCCCTGATTCAGATGCTGATGCGCACCTTGATGTAGAAGAAGGCCATGCGATCCAACGCGCCCTCTGGAATCAGGTTTTGCTTTCCCGCTATGAATGGACCTGGGTCGATGCATTCCAAACTCCAGCTGCTAAAGTATGCTGACTACCTCCGAGTGGTGGTCCCCACTGGCAACTTGGTACCATATGACTGGGGCGAAACTGGGGTGATGGAGAATGTTAGTTGCTTGATAAGAGGCCGGCGCTTGCAGGCGCTTGTGATGGTTGGGCTGCTAACTAAATCTCAGATGGTCTTTTTAATCGATTTACCTCGACTTACCAACTCTGATCAGCACCAGCCAACCGCTTTTAGCACCGAGCTCGGCCGATTCCTGAGTGCGAGCGGCGTTGATGAGGGGATGGTCGGTAGTCTAACCAATTACGACTTCTCGAAGACTGAGCATCTTCGTTTTGTGTACAGCATGTATGACCACTTTACAGATCCATTGTTGATAGCACATGCTGATTTTTTTCCTAGCCCCGGAGGTCATACTGAGAACTGGAAGAAAATAGGTTTGCCGCCACATGAATTGAACTACGTCGCACGATGAGAGCTCACAGGTTTGTTCATAGGGTACTGTGGACTCGGCGCCAGTGTGGCTTCACTTGGACTGGCGACTAGCGACCCTGTCGAGGTGGATTTAGTGGTATGTGCCGTGTGTGACACGAGCACACATACCTAAAAAAAAAATGCTACGTTACTAACCTGAAAAAAAACCAGTGCGCATCTCTCGGGGCCATCAACTACAGTTTGGTTGGGGCTATTTACAATGCTTGCCAAGGTAAACACCTCACCATTTGGGATGAACGATCTCGCCTCGTTCAAGAGGACAGAATATGATCTGATGCCGCCATAGGTGATGATGGTTTGACCGAATATAACTCGAGGCTGAGCCGAGCGACTAAGGCCAAAGCGCCCGCCGTGGCACAGGAGCTCAAGGATCATTTTAGAATCTACTTTCCCACAGAGGAGACAGTCGCACAGAGCAGGGGAGGGCGAATGGTGGGTTACAGGCCAGCTACTGGGCGAGCAACAAGGGACGAGCACGCTAACAGGAGATGCGCTGCAGGCGGCGGGCACTATCTGCGTCCAGGCGAAGTGGTGGCGCGCGCCAACCTTCCCCACCGAACTGGTTCGCGATTGTGTCAACACTCGTGATAGATTGCTGATGCACAGCAAGATGATTTTTGTCCGTGAGGGTAAAAGCCGCGGGCCCCGGAAAAATGCCCAGTCGGATTCGGTGGAAGAAGGCGCAGAAGTCGAAACGGCACCCTCCTCGCCAGGTTGGGTATACATTGGCAGTGCAAATCTGTCAGAGAGCGCATGGTGAGACGCCGGCACGCCGGGCTGCCCGAAAACAAATTTAGAGCATGTCACTGACCGGAGTTTGAACGAGGCAGGGGCCGCTTAGTCAGCGAACGAGCCACCGGAAAGCCTAAGATGAATTGTCGCAACTGGGAGTGCGGCGTGGTGATGCGAGTTCCCGAGGCGAGCAAGTGCCAGGTCCAAGCGGGAACGGCAGCCATGGGTGCTGGAGAAGAAGACTGTGGCAGGGCGACGAGGAGTGAAGACATGGGCATTTTCAAAGGTATAATTCCAGTTCCGATGCAGGTGCCCGGACGGAGATATCGAGAGGCCGAGGAGCCCTGGTTCTACAGCCAGGCATGAGAGGGTAGTAGGCCATCTCGATTGTGGCGATGCCAAGATGGGGGGGAGAGCGGGAAACCTAATCTACGTACCTACAGTAGCTGGTACCTTCGTACCGACGAGCGTGGGGAAAAAAATAATATGACCCAAGCTGGGCTAGGAGCCAAGGCTTGACGACCCAACGCGAAGGGATCCGATCGTCACCAATGAGGACCCAGGGACTGGCCTGAACAAGACAAAGCAACGAGACTCACAGTGTGGGGAAGGGTAATTACCAAACTGCGGGCAGCCGAGAGACAAAGCCGGTAGGAGTTTGTGACCCCGAACGGCAGCGCGACCTCGCAGGACCCTGGCTCCTCTCAGTGTTAGTCAGTAAAAGTAGGTGTCAAATCAAACCATCAACGCATACTCGTCCGTTCATGCAACCAAGACACCATTTTCTGGCAAGCAAATTCAACCCAGCGCATTCCAAATTTCACGTTACGAAGGGTATACAATGGGAACAGGGGCATTAAGGGGACACGCACGGCAGGGCACCGGCCAAGCCGTCGTCGAGGACGAATATTGCACCGCCTGAGGCAAGGACATTTTCTTCAATGCCGTGGCATCGCGGACGTAGGTGTCGGCGGGACGCACGCACCGCGCACCTCGCGCCCTCCGGACAAGCCTCGCCGGCGACGGAAGAAGTGGATGACAGTGACGGGGTTGTATCATCACATGCGGGCGGCGGACTTCCAGACCTCCAGGTCGGTGTCCTGC
The DNA here is from genome assembly GCA_017140785.1 of Calonectria pauciramosa. NCBI lineage: Eukaryota > Fungi > Ascomycota > Sordariomycetes > Hypocreales > Nectriaceae > Calonectria > Calonectria pauciramosa. The sequence goes on along the minus strand of JAACIZ010000008.1, from coordinate 1,391,729 downwards.
CTCTTGGCCTCCCCCTAGGCCCCAAGGTTAATGCCGGCCCTAGACTGCATGCACCTCGAAGAGCGGTCTTGTATGCTGTACCGTGCCTTGTCGATGACTGTCTCAGACAGGCTTATGTCAATTGACCATTGCGCATCACGGAGGGGAGGGGGAGCCAGGGCCGCAATGGGGCAAGTCAGCGAAGCGAGAGGGGCCCTAACCCGAGATGGCGTTGCCGTCGGGCGCCTCAAGAGGGGCGATGGCGTGCCTTGTTGGAATGTGGCGCTGTGCGACAGGCGTCTCTGTGACCTACGGAGTATGTCGCCCAAGGGTCTGTCTCTTGCGACCAGGGGCGTGTTGGTATGAGCCGGAGTGTGGGAGGTGGAGGATTAGCAGGATGAAGAGGGCCAAAGCCGCAAACAGATGAGGCCCCAGCGAACCAAGCAAGGCATGGCAAGGTCGACCCATGGGAGCGGGTTCACGGAACGAGTGGAGGGTTGGATGGCGGACTCATGGGGGATTGCGAACGTTCTGTTTGAAGGGAAGGTGACGCTAGGCGCCAAGACGTGGCCCGGCCTAATCTCCTGGTTCCCCGTTTGAAAAGGCCCCATGGTGGCGAAGAGTGCGGGCGTTGCAGAGGACAAACAAGTCCGTGAACTGACATGAGGAGCATGATGGGCGGTTGGGGAGGGAGGGGGGGAGGGAGATAGAGGGCGAGGCAATGCTTAGAGAACGATGCCTCGGATGATGATTGTATGTGGGGGGAGCTAACTAGGAAGAGGATAGAGATGGGAGGGGCATGGGCACGATGATGAAAGCGAAAGACGCGAAACCGAGATGCAAGAACGTCGGTGGGAACGGGACGAAGACGCAGAAGGAGGAGAAGGAAGATTTCTCAGAGATGAGAGAGGAAGAGACAGCGGTTTTATGTGGCGTTGGTTGACAGTGGGCCATGGATTCTGCAGACTCTATTTGCATGTTTACGTTTATTTACGTTTGATGTTGACAGTCGTTGAAAGTTACGACAAAAGTTTAGACTCTAGGATAGCAAAAAGAAAAGACGCAGAATCCGAGGACTTGGAGCTGGAGCACGAGGGTGGGAACATGGAGAAGCTCGTCAAATTCGACTGGAGGAAATGGAGACGGGAGCAATTGGGTCGACAACGTCAAAACTTGAGTCGCCGTGGCCGCCGCGACCGCCGCACGCCACAACAGTAGCCAAGACCAAGACCCTGGTCAGTGCTTTGGTGTTCCGGGGTTGGACTTTGGCTTGGCTTTTCTTGGGTTGGGGGCTGTGGGCAAGGGGACATGAGGAGCGGGTATGGGGGGTAGGGGCTAGGGGGGCAATGCATCTTGAGGTGGGCATTCATGATTGCATGGCGATGTGTGAGCCTGAGCGAGTGTGTGTGGGACAGAAGAGTTGCATAGAAAAAGAAGAGCGAGAGGCGGAGGGAGGCAGACATGGGATGGAACGCTTGTGTGGGGCAGGGACTGGCCTCGAGCTCCCGCCAGTCACGGTCGGCCAGAGACCAGAGAGGGGGGCCGGTGGGTGAAGGTGCCTGCCTAGCATCCCGGCATCAAGCCCATGGAGGACAAGCATCCTCCCTTAGCGTTGACATTCGTACGGCACCTACCGGCAGTCCTCCGACGCGTGCGATCGAAGGGCTCCACTGCCGGTACGAGGAGGCTAGTACGACACCACTTTGACGACCACCACACCCACTCGCCGCCTGCAGCCCAGGGTCGACCCCCCAGAACAACCAACGACGCACTAGGCCGTACCCATACCCATGGTGCCAGTACAGTGGAGCGCAGTGCCAGAGCAGCCCTGCCGCCTTGCTGGACCTGGCCATGGCACTGCCGCACGAGGCATGGCCATGTCGGAAACAGGACAAGATGCTGGCGGATAAGGGTAATCCGTATTCAGATCAGGGCAATCCGTATAACCCCTTCTGGTGAGCTGGGCAAAAGAGAGCCGACAGGGGCCCCCAGGTTGCTTGATTCCATTTAAACCACCCCTGGGCCTTGCAAACCGCGCGCGGGTAGCCACAGCACAGGGTCCTCATGAATGCCGAGCAGGGTTTGTCCTCTGCTTCGGCTTGGGGTCCGATGGCCTGGACGCTCTGCGTCGGCTCTTTGGGTGCAGCTCCCTCCTCCCCTCTGCCTCTGACGCCACCGTTTGCGGCGTCGGGGGATTTATTTTGGCTTGGTGTTACTCCCACTGGTCTTGGCTCTTTTATTTTGACAAATCCCTCCGGGTGGGATGGATGCCACCCTGGTTATCCCACAAACCTCGAACGAGCTGCTGGCTACGTAGCCGAACTGGGGCAGAAGGAAGGGGATGGATTCTGGTCCATCACGTTCCTGCTTCGGTGACCTCGATGTCGCCGACTTCCCACTCTACCCCCGCTACCCCCGTTTGGTGTCGCGAGAGCTGTATGTCATCGTAGCAGTGGGAGTGGTGGCCCATGTTGCAAGCATCAAGTGAGTGACGAGAGCAGCATTGATAGCCAAGCCCTGACGCAGGTTTTGTTTTCTGACGACACGACGGGACAGCTTGCATCCGGCCGAACCCACAATTAGCGGGCTGATGTCCCGGGACTTAAATGCCACCACTGGACTGCCTCGCCTTCTAGGTGGTGTCTTGCAACTATGGGACGGTTGCGGGTGCACGGGGATGCAATCGTCGGCCGCCGGTGCGCACGACAGTGGCTTCTTCTCCAATCGGCGGTACAGTGGAAAAAAAAAAAGTCGACCTAGTTTAGCTATGCCGCTTCAATGCCTATGTACCGCATATTTGGACTGGCTGGACGACCAAGCACCCCTAAAAAAAAAAGAAAAGGAAACAGTGAGGGGACCGGGCATTGCATTCTGCCTTACTTGCTCCTTTTCCCTGGTGTCTTTGTTTGGGCAATCTCGTTGGGGCAGACATGATTCCTCATCCTTAGAACCCGGATAGCCCGCTCATCTCAGAATACAAAATATAATAGTGGTACTGGAACAAGGCCAGGGTCAAGGGCTCTGGCTCTCGCAACGGGCAATTCGGGTCTCGTCAGTTACTCCAAGTACTTTTGTCTGATGAGAGGCGTAATGTGGAGTCGTCGACCCCCATTCCCCTACTGAGCGTTGGTCTGAGCGCCTGGCTAGAAACTTGGCGTGACTGGGAAGCCGTGCCATTGGGAATTCGTGGATCCTTCCATCGGATTCGGGATTGTGTTGCGAATGTTTTGGGGTGACGAGCGGGCGTTTGGGTTGTTGGAAATTGGTAGGAGCGTCAACGTGGTCGCCGACGTTGACACGTTGTGGTGTGTCGATTGCCTCTGTATGCGGCATGCCTTCTTCTCGAATTTCCCAAAGAGGTTCATACGAGTTAGAGCAATTCCAAACCTCCCCGCCCCCTCCTCATGGGCCCCCCGCCTCCCTCGAAGCCATGTGATATGCTAGGTGATGTGATGCGATGCGGCGGGTGCGCTGATGCGATGCGATGCGATGCGATGCGAAGCAAGGGAAGGAAGGGAAAGGAAGGAACGGGGAGGGAAGGATTCGATTGATGCCCGGCAGCCCATGCTACTGTTTCGATTCGAGGCAAGCCTTGGCATGCAATTGACCTCAGCCAGAACAGCACCTCTATCTGCCACAGCAAGGTACGTATTCCTACTCCGTACATGACCACCTAAGCCAGCCCAAAGCCTTGCCATGATGCCCTGCCGCCCGGGGGGAGAGCACCGTTGTGTGTGGTAGGCTCGGCTTTCGCCTTGTGGTCCCTGCCGGCCCTGTCTGTGTGACATGCCTCGTGCCTCGTGCCTCCCCCAAGGCCCATGTTCATCCTTATTACCCCGGGCTCGTTTTGTGTGTGCATGTTGCCCGGCTGCCGCCTTGCCTTCAGGGCCTGGTTGGCCTGGGGTGTGTTTTGGCGTCGTTTACCGCTGCAGGACACAAAACGAGGTGAGGAGAGCCCTTGTCCGGGATGTTGGCACTGACCGAGACCGATGCTTCTGTCGGGCCGGCATTCTGCTCCTGGTCCAATCCGCCTTGGGCTTGGGATCCCCGTTTCATTTCTGGAATTTCTCATTTGGAACATTTTTTTTCTTTTCCCCGTCGTCTTGGGGATCCCCTGGGTTCTCTAGTTCGTTCACCTCCCTCGGCTCATTCCCACGCGGTCCAAGCATTCGCTTCAACAGCGAACGAGACCTTTTGCAGAGCCATCATTTACAGCATCACCATGCTGGACCATGACCTATGGACCTTGCGGCCCCTCTCTGCCCCCCCATCCCCATACAAATCTCCATGTTCTAATGGCGACCATGGGATAGTAATTATGGGCTCTTACCATTTGTCTAGACCACCAATTTTGCCCCATTTTGCACCTTGCTCCATTTATTTTTGAGCCCACTCTGGCAAGTGGGCCTTTGGGGCTTGTCGACCATGGGCTTTGGACTTGACGTCTGGCCAATCGTCGTTTATTGGTCTGACAGGTTCCCCGTGGAGCTTGACAAGGAGCATGGTAGCTTGGTGAGGCATGGAGTAGGTACGGAGTGCAGTAGTAGGTAGACAGAGAGCGTTGGAGAGCTCCAAGTCCTCTCTCCTCTTGGGGGCGCAGAGCTTGACCGTCCCCTGCTGCCCTGCCTCGACTTGGTCTTGGCCTTGACCTCATTCAATCTCTCTCAGTCTTAATCTGTCCATGGAACAACATGGGGAGAGCAGAAAAGAGAGAGGGGACGTTTCCCTCTTCCTTGCCAATTGATTCACGCCCCATATCCCCCATGCTCACTATCGTTCCATGTGCCCTTGTCCCAGCTCGCCTGGCATTACAGACAAGGCAAGTCAAGCATCATTAATCGAGCACTGACGGACTTGACACATTGACTAGACAAGGGTGCTACCCTCCAATTCTCCATCTAATTCTCCGTCCCCTTCATTATCTCTCTTGTGACGTGAAGCGAGGATCATGAGGAGGAGCACGTTGCTTGGGATGCTCATCGTTATGGTGCGAATTGGGTAGGTAAAATGGAATTGGGCGTGCGTCAAGTGCATGTGTGCCCGCACGCGCGCGCGCACATGTACGTCTGCGAAATTGGGTCGTAGCAAACGCTAGTAAAGAAAGAGACAGAGAGGATAGGAGGAGAAGTTGATTCAATCGGGTCTGGGGCTGCTTCTTTGACAGCAGGACAGCACAGGACAGAAAAAGGGCGGGCGTCCCGTTGGCATTACCCTTGCTTTGTTTTGTTTTTCTCGGTAATTCGATGCCCTATTCGCAAGTGTCTGTGTGGTGTTGTTGAACCATTGATTTTTCGGTCTGGTCTGGTCTGTCAGTCGTCAGCCTCTCACCTCACAGAAAGTATTGTTACTCCCCAGAAAAGCCACACTCGTACTTATTCTTTTTTTGACCCGGCCTGGCTAGCATCTCTCTCTTTGTTAGTGCAGACACCGGCCTTTTTTCTTTCTCTTGCACCAGCACCCGTCATCTGTCATCGCCAGTACCGTCGTCATCGTCACCGTTTTTTCACGGTCCTGGCCCTGCAGTCCTTATTTTTTTTGGTCGTGTCTTGGCCCCCCGACCTGACCTCTATACAGTCCAAGTGCCCACCCCCGGTCCAGTCTCGTTTGCAGTTGAGTCGAGCCGGGTCTAGGTACCGTACTCTGACCGTCTCCCTACCGTCCGTCCGTTACCAGACGCCGACGACGCCGACTCCGTCACTCAACTCGACTGGTGCTGGTCGTATGCTTGGTTCTGTCGCCGGCCTATCCTGTCCCGTCCCATCCCATCCCATCTCATCTCATCTCACACCACACAGCAATTCACACACCCCCCTTCCCCCCTCCTCCGCTTCATCTACTCCTCTCAGGGCACGCCTCTCTCGCGTTCCTGGTCCTCCACTTCCTTCCACTCTATCGCTGCTACACTGCTACTTACGACGACTACTTCTTGTCGTCGCCCGCCCACTCCAGACACCACTCTGTTTTCACTCTTCCCGCATTCCAGTCAATTGTCTCTCCTTCTCTCATCCTCACCTCCCTCTCCCTCCCTCTACCGCCATCCAAGGCTTGCTGGCTACCCGTATCCGTGCATCGGTTCCAGCTTGACGACGTTAGCTGCAACACGTCGCGAAGTGTGAGTGCAAACCGCGAGTCGTCGCCGTGGTGGGAAAAAGGCCCGTTTTGTTCGTTTGCGTCCAGGCAATCCTTCAGCCAGATCGGTCGACAAATCCCGTTCGAGCATTCGACTGCCGACTCCGGGGGTCTCGTCTGCCGTTCCCAATCTGTCGCTCTGCCGGACTTGCGCCAAGCACCACGGGCATTAACACACACAAAAAAAAATAGGAACGGGACCCAGTTCCTGCTCTGTGTATCCTCTTTCCGGACGGTGACAGCGCCGTTCTCCGCAAGCCTTCTCTTGCTGCTCCGCTAGCCATCTGGGCCGCGAACCCGCCGCGTGTGTTACTCGACACTGCCGCCCAAAGGGTACATACCCTCTTTTTCTGCCCCTCCTGTTTGTCCCGGTCCGGCACCTCCAGAGACAAGACAAGCAAAACGGCGGATACAGAAATCACTGAGACATTGTGACCTAGACTCCCAACGCCTTCCCCGTCTTATTGTTCCCCGTCTCCGTCTTCGTCAACAATTACATCCATCACCGCCAGCAGGTCCAGGAATTTACAGGGCAAACAGCATCTGAAAGGCATCGTCCGCTCTCTTGTCCGTTAGCAGCAGCGACTACTACAGCCACCCGACAAAAATAATCTACATCACACGCCTCTCGAGTCAACACACCCGACTCCACCAGCACCACATCCTCGTCTACCCAACATCCGGAAAAGCGCATCTCGCCTTCCCGCAAAGGAAAAACGCCACAAGGAAAAGCGCAAGGGAACGCAGATAGCCAGCTTCTCCCGGTGGCAGGAGGCCGGACTCAGTCAGGAAACCGCCGGACGCAGGACTTCTGGGAACGCCTCCAGCATCTTGACGCCTCTCCGTCTCCGAACTTCTCAGTGGTGCCACAGCTGTCGATGAATATCTTGGTTCTACCTTGTGGCCCGCAGTCTCGCCAACTTTCATCCCTCGCGCCTTCGCCTCGTCGTGCAATCGTGGATCCGCTGGAACCACTCGCCAAGCAAACTCTATAGACTCGAGCCTCCCCCTCGACTTTGGGTCAACCCAGTTTTCCTCCTTCATCCTCTCTTCACTCGTCGCCTCAGCTGTCGTTGCCCAATCCTCGCTGCCTGGTGCCTGGCTTCTCCCTTCTCTCGGTCTGGCGGGTACTTTGCAAACTCTCTCTCGCACGCGGACACCCTTTGGGACATGGTGATAGGCCCCGATACAAAACTCTGATCGATTCCACCGCGCCCACCACTCAAACTTCCACGTCCAGAGTCAATCTGACATCGACCCAACCCCTCGCCCTTTGGTCTATGTTGCCCTCTTGTCGACCCCTCTTCCAATCCAACTCGGCCAAACTACTACACCACCTGCCTCTCTTCTAATTCTCGACTCTCCGCCGCTTTCTACTCTGCTCAACCATCGTGAGATTTCTCCTCTCTCCTAGATTTTACGGAATCTAGACCTCTCAACTTCGCAACGGGCTCCTTGGAATCATTCTTTTTGATTTGTCTGCCCCAGTATTCCCCCAATTTGGCTTGCCAACAAGCTCAGCCTCCACAACGGGGCAGTTGCTAAATCACCTTCTTCTCCAGCTCAAGGTTAAGTTTCCTTGGGTCACACTCTGAATCATGGCCATGTCGAGCCCATCAAACCCTCTAAATCCCACATTTGAGGGCCATATCGCTTCCACGATCGATGCCCTCATCCTCTTCGAGGCCTGCTTGTCGGGTCAGCTGAACCACGTCCCTCGTCGGCCTCACGACCGTGAACGACAGGATCTCATCAAAAGCGGCAATGTCTTCATCTACGAGGAGCACGCCTCTGGCATCAAGCGATGGACTGACGGCGTCTCTTGGAGCCCCAGTCGTATCTTGGGTAACTTCTTGATCTACCGAGAGCTCGAGAAGCCCTTCCCCCCAGGCGAAAAGAAGCGTGCTCTCAAGAAGAACAAGAAGCCTCAACAAGGAGTCACCAAAAACGAGAGCTCTCGTCCAGGGATCGGCTTCCCTTCCTCTATGGACCCCAATGCTGGGGGTAAGGACACTGAAAGAGCGCTGATCGGGTCTCTCATCGACTCGTATCCCTTTAAGAACGATGGCCTTGTAAAGAAGACCATCAGTGTGTCCTTCCAGGGTGTGCCTCACCACCTGGTCAGCTACTACAACGTCAACGATGTTATGTCTGGACGATTGACTACACCAACCAAGCACCCTAACCTCAGAAACGTCATCCCTCGATCTGAGCTGATCATGTCACAAAATTTCCGTGCCCCTATCGACGAAGTTGAATGCAACCCAGACGACCGCATGGGTCCCCACGCCATGTTTGGATCATTGCCTGGTCACGAGTTTGGCGGTCACGGAAGCGTCTTGCAGCGCGCCATGTCCCTGCCAAGTTTCCAGCCCGTCCAGATTTCCCCCTATGGCGCCCCAGCTCCAACTCACTATGGATTCCCAGCTCACGCGCCGCCGCCGCCTCCACCTCCTCAGCAGCAACATTCGTTTGTTACTTCTATGCCTCCTAGCGCTTCACCCATGACATATGCGCCACCAACCCAAAGCAACTATGCTCTTGATCCCACTCGACAAAACCGGTTTGCCACAGGGACCACAATGGCCCACGAATTCCCTCGAAATATGCCCACCCACAGCCCGCCACGACGCCACTCCACCTTCGACCCTCCTGCTCCTTCAAACGATATCTCAACCATGTCTCTTGGTTCGATTCCTGAGGCCCGAAGCATCCCAAGTGGCAATTACATGAGCGCACCGTCTTACTATGTGCCGCACCGCTCAGCAGCGCCTCTTCCCGGTCACGAGCATCACACATTTCCCTCTCCTCGGCAGATGAAGACGGATCCTGAAGGTCTTCCGGATGACGGAAGTTCCCAACATTATGGTCTCGAGGAAAATGGAACTGCCTGGAGCTTCGATACCATCGACGGCACCCAAGACGCACAGTACTTCGCTGGAAGCTCGGCGGCGCCTTCACAGTGGTCAAATGGACCCAACAGCCTTGGCAGGACTTGAGAGATATCATTTCCTCTTGATTTATGCGTCATCCCCTAAACAGAAGCTGTTTTGGCATGTTTATTGGAGTTAGGTCATATGGTCGGTTGTCTGCATCTTATTAAATGGTGGGCGGCCCTGTTCACAAACCCGGATTTGCTTGTAAGTGTCGCCTGCTCTTCTCTGTTTTCAGCATGAAATCTAACAATCACCCAGGGTTGTATCATTAGCACAATACTCACTGTCGTTTTTGGTGTTTCGGTCTGTGGTTTGGTTGGGTTTGGGATTTTCTGGAAGGGAGCAATGGATTACTTGAAACGATTTGGACGCGACTTAGGAGCATGGACAGGTAGATACAAGGCGACGGGATAGACAGATCTGGATCCCGCGAGGGAAGCCGGTCCATGGTAGAGCATTCTATATGCGTTGTTGTCACCAGGGTTTCCATAATTAGTGTTTTACATTGTCCAGAAGAAAGTATCAATGTATTAAATATTACTGGATCATTTCAATGTCTGATTGTTTCGTTTTGTGATGATCGCGTAGGTCTGATTGCAACCTTAATGCAAACATTTAAACTATTTGTGAGCGAATGAAATTCAAATAATATAGGTACTCTTGGCCAATAAGCAACTCAATATTGTCAATACATTGTCGATATCGATACGTTGCAACCTTACTCTCACGTGCTTGCTTACACCAGAATCCAGTGGTTGAACTTTATAAGGTGTATCTCTATATCGGGGCATTGGAACAATCGCCATGCATCTAGCGGGATGATCAAATGTCGTCACGCTCTCGTGCGCACCTGGTCGAATGCTACGTACCAAGTCAAACCCCCCCAGTTTTTTTTTTCTTCCCCCAGAAAACCAGCGTCGACAAAACGGCTCTGAGGGGCATGATCTCTTGCTCCCAGCCGTCGATATGCTGCTATCTGTAAGGTTAACCAGGAGCGCGGCCTCACGCCTGGCCACGTTGAGCCTGCGCCGCGGAGCTTCCGGCATTGGTACTCCCACTATCAAAGCCCTGCCGCATAGTACTCCGCGCTTCTTTTCCAAGACGAGGGTCCTGTTGGAGGAGAAGCGACATGAAGGTCGAGCAGAGTAGGTCTTCTTTTTAGAAAAAATTATTGAGGCGCGGGATTGAATTGACTAGTCTCCTCTCTCTTGAACGTAGTAGCGCCAATTCGCCGTCTTCCCCAGCTGCTGTAACCTCGCCAGCCAAGCCTGCCTCCATCGCCGACACTACACCTGCGACGGACCCTAAAGATGTCATTCACGAAGATATTTACACAGTGCCCAATTTCCTCACCTTTACCCGGCTAGTCGCTGCGCCCTTTATTGGCTATCTCGTCCTCCATGACCAGCATGCCTGGGCCGTGGGCTTATTCGCCTACGCCGGCATCACTGACATGCTGGACGGCTGGATTGCCAGGAAGTGGAATCGCAAGACAGTCGTGGGCACCGTGATTGATCCTATGGCCGACAAAATGCTCATGACCATCTTGACGGTGTGCCTGGCCGTCAAAGGTGCCCTCCCAGGTGCGTCCTCCCGAGCAACCATGAGACGAAGGTCTATACGCCGCTTGTCTAACTCGTTCAATAGCTTGGGTGGCGACCGTTATCCTCGGACGCGATGTTGGTCTTGCCATCTCAGCCATCTACTACCGCTGGATCTCCCTCCCACCTCCCAAGACTTTTACCCGCTACTGGGACTTTTCCCTCCCCTCGGCCGAGGTTCGTCCCACGACCATTAGCAAATACAATACTTTCCTCCAGCTGGGGTTAATTGGCATGACCACCGCTGCACCGCTTGTGACGGCGGATATTTCGACAGCTCTTACTGTGATGCAGTCAGTGGTACCCTTTTCCCTTTTGTCCCCTCGTTATTCCATCTAAAGAAGAATGGGAGAGGTGGACAAGGACCCGATTCGACTAACAATTACGATTTGCAGGTATGTTGTGGCTACCACGACCGTGTGGAGTGGCGCAAGTTATATTTACACCAAGGACGCTGTCAAGATCCTCAGCAAACCTGGATCAAAAAAGTCCTGACTGCATTAGTCCCTGAGAGCCAGGAAGGGAAGGGTGGGTTACATAGAACCTGAAAAGGAACCAGGTCAGCCCACCTTAGTTAACGGAAAAGACGCTTCTTTTTTAACTTGTTTGTTTCTTGTTTTATTTAGAAGTGGTGGAGTTTTGAACGATCCGTCTTTTTCGTCGTCTAACCATGTTTTCGTTCCCTCCCTGTTCTTTTGCTGTATCCATATATACCACTTGTATGACTAAAATAAAAGTGTAAAATTGTACATGATCATGAACGCAATATACTCATAACTCTGTTTATCCAGACGCCAGTATCCCTCATGCCAAATGTCGGTTCTCGTCTTGTCGTACACATCGGCCTTGCCGAAATCTTCTATTCCCTCAAACTGATTCGTTGACATTATCAAGTGATAGACCGGACGGTCGACGACGCACATAGGCAAGGAGGCGCAGGCTTCCCGCCGGTGTCACGCCTTCTACTCGTCGAGCCTGCGCCAGTGTCTCCGGACGGGCTGCCTTGAGCGCCTCTTTCTCGGATATGGCTAGGCCAGGGATTCGGTCGTAATCCAAGCTCAGAGGCAGCTGGACGCCCTCATCGTTCGCAAAGCGACCTCGCTCCGACTCTTGCATCTTGACGTATGGCGCGTAGAAGGCCTCCGTGACGACACGGCTGCGGATGCGAGAAGAGTACTGTGCAATCTCAGGGACAACAGTTGAAAGCTGCTCGAGTTGGACACGCGAGTTGTTGCTCGAGAGGCGGAGTATATCAACGCCATTGCGACGTTGCGAATTTTGCTTCAACCGGAACCCCCGATCCTGCCATTGCTGCGCGCTAAGAGACACGGCTTCGAGCGCTTTGGTAAGATCATCCACCTGCTGTTGCTCGTCGCAAAACACCGACCAGCGCCTGTCCGAAACAACACCCCATTCCTTGCCCTTGCTAGTAAGTCGAAAGTCGGCGTTGTCGGCTCGGGCTGACATGCGAAACTCGCTGCGCGCGGTGAACATACGGTATGGTTCGGTTACGCCTTTGGTGATGAGATCGTCAATCATCACGCCGATGTAGCCGTCTCCGCGAGACAGTGATACTCCGGGAAGCCCACGAGCGGCACGGCCAGCGTTGATACCCGCGATCACACCCTGTCCCGCAGCCTCCTCATAGCCCGTTGTTCCATTGATCTGCCCGGCAAGGTATAGTCCACTGATAGCCTTGGTCTCAAGAGTAGACTTGAGGCCTTGGGGGTCAATGTAGTCATACTCCACACCATACCCAGGCTGAAGCATGGTTGAGTTCTCTAAACCGGGGATGCTCCGAAGAACCTGTTCTTGAGCCTCGGCAGGGATGGTCATGGATAAACCATTGGGATATATGACGTTGTTGTCAAAACCTTCAGGCTCAAGCCACACAATATGTCGATTCTTTTCGGCAAACCTCATCACCTTGGACTCGAGGGATGGGCAATACCGAGGTCCTTTGATGGTCTCGCGAATATGTATCGTCTTGTCAAGATTGTCGCGAACAATGTCATGGGTCGCTTCGTTGGTGTACGTTACGCTGCAAGTAAGCTGCTCTTGAACGGATACTTTCTCATTGAGATAGCTGAAGGGTACAGGAGGGTCGTCTCCATATTGCCTTTCCAGAATATCGAAGTTGATGCTCTGCTTTGCGATTCTTGGAGGGGTGCCTGTCTTGAGGCGCCCCAGCTGAAACCCGGCATCCCTCAGTGACTTGCTCAATCCAAACGTAGCGGCCTCGCCTATTCGACCCGCCGGGTAGCACTCGAGACCAATGTGGATTTCGCCGCTGAGAAAAGTCCCCGTTGTGATAATAACCTTGCTTGTTGGCACAACTTGTCCAGTCTCGAGTCGAACACCCGCAATGCGGCTGGGTGCGCCGTCGCTAAGTTCTGTATGTTCGGAAAGGACAATGTCGGAGACGCTATCGAGAATGATGGAGAGGTTCGGGTATGAAGTAAGCTCGTCTCGCATATGTTTCTTGTACAGGCTTCTGTCGATTTGAGCGCGGGGACCCTATGGAAATGTCAACTCAGCCATTACTCAACGCAACAGGACAAAATGATTGCATACCCAAACTGCTGCACCCTTTCTGCGGTTCAACGTATGAAACTGGACACCGGCCTTATCGATGATTCTTCCTGTCAAGCCATCAAGGGCATCGATTTCGCGGATGATGGTCCCTTTCCCAATGCCGCCAAAGCTTGGATTACAGGAGCAGGTTCCGAGATTGTCGATCTTAGGTGTGATCAGCGCCGTCCTCGCGCCAGCTCTCGCCGCAGCAGCGCATGCCTCAGCACCAGCATGCCCGCCTCCAATCACCACCACATCAAACGGTCTGCATAGGAAGAAATCAATGTTAGTGGAATGGGACAGCTGCATGGAAATGAGCTCTCATATCCAACCTTGAGTCGCAAGCAACGGTCGCGAGCCGCCGCCGTGTCGCAGCTTGCCATGGACGTCGCCAAGTAGGAGGATTGGGTCTTAATAGAGAGCGCATGGCATTGAATCGACGAAAAGAATGTCTTTTTTTTTTTAAAGTTGTCATGTCAAAATTATTGCAAGAGTCCAAGCGATGAGCCATTAGTGTATTCATTTAAGCCATGCTATGAAACTATCGAGACAGGACAGTGATGCTTGATCTTCGTGGGCCAATTAACTTCGAGATTAAACCACAATATTCACGGCATAATTAGAGCATCCATTATAGTGCCCCTGTGTCCCATTTACCTTCTCCCGCGTGTTTCTGGCCATGTGGATACTGCGTCATCAACCTCCTCGAGAAATGTGGCTGCGTTGTGAATTGATGTCCCTCCAAGTACGATTCGGACGCCCAGAGTAGCGGCATTAAGGGCAGTAATCATCTTGGCTTCCTCATACGTAGCACCACCGACAATAAACACGATTATATCCTGCGGTTTGTCCTTGGTTGAGCCTCCTCCTTCGACGAATGGGTACTGTTGCTCCCTGAGTCGGCCCTTGATGAGATTCTGCAGCGTAGACTCTAGTAAAGGGCTGTGTTGAGTGTAAACGTTCTCAACGCCCTTGAGCCCTTTAAATCGGTTGGAAGCACCGGAAAAGATACCAGCAGAGTCAAAAATCTCAGAGATTCCACCCTGGGATTGAGATGAGTGCAAGGACGAATGATACGCCAATAGTTTATCGACCAGCTCTGCCTGTCGTGGGGGGACGTTTCCAGCTGCGACAAGTAGATCCTTGAGCATTGGCAGAGCATTTGAAGGATGTCTCTGATGCCTCAGAGCATATAGAGCTACGAGTCCCACTTTGCTATCGGATGTAACAGATGGTGACTGGATAAGTCGCTGGATGTTCTGTACATAGTCAGTTTCACTAATCTGGTTACCAAAAATGCCATTGCATACCTTCAAATCATTACCGTGGTTGTCATTGCATGCTAGGCTTTGTTCTAACTCGCTGACTTCGAGGAGGTTCTCAGCAGCAACTCGTCGACTGAGTTCGGAGACAAGGGTGACATGTTTGCTAACATTGCCAGATAGCTTTCGAAACTCGGGGTATTCCTCAATAAACCGCTTCATGTCCGATATCGACTCAATGTTGGCATTATTCTGCGTCTTTGATTGATATTGACCGACGTATTCTTTGATGTTGCCACCAAGGTCACCAAAGTTCAAGAACATGTTCTTCTTAAAGAACGGATCCTGATCCTGGGAAAGCACAATCTCCTTCAATTCGGGACTGATATCTATGACGCTGCTGAGATCAACACGGCCATTCTTGATTCCTAGAAGATGGTGCACCATAGCTTGGTAGGTCCATTGAGTAAGCAGCGGTGTTACAGGATCCTCTCGTCGATCCAAAACGAGAAGAATTGGAGGGGTGTCGACTTTTCGGAAGTCAAATAGTTGTTCTTCCTGTGTCATTAAATAGCGGACTTCAGTAGCCAGCTTTCTAGCCAAAGGGCTGGTCCTCTCATATCTAATAAGCGGCTTCTTCTTGAGAGAGAGAAGGACCGCAATGAGACCTTCGGCGCATCGCTGTAGGGAGTCCGGGTTCCAAGTGTCTGGGTTGCTAGCCCAGATGCGGTGTTGCGGTAGAGTAAGGTCAAAAGAAAAAAGATCCGGGTTGATGACAATGTAATCGGCAAAGTGCTCCTGGACAACCTTCACCACCTCATGATCATCCGCCTCAGCCAGTCGCTCAAGAGATGACTTCTTGGCCACATTGGTAAAATACAAATTGTATTCCCCGTACCTAGGGTCTCGGAGTTCATCTATGAGTAGCTGGATAGTCTCGGGTGAGGGGCGAACCAGACACAAGCAGCGCAGGTGGCGCATCTTTTCGCGGCCAGCATTATCCAAGCGGTCAATGAGGTAAACTTCATGGTTGAGGAGGGATGATTGCGTGACAGCAGTGGACACAATGTTGACGGTTTCTCGGTCCAGAAGCAGGATTTTCATTTTAGAAGATGATGGGTCATTCGTTGCCACCACCTTAGAGATGTATCCCGCAATGGCTTGGGAGACATCCATGGTGGGCAACAGGCAGCGAACAGCTGCGGCGTGGGGCCAGCTGGGATGAACGGAAGCTCCTTAGAAAGGTCTCATGTCACCCCCGCACTCGCGGGGACTTGATAAATATTGTAGAAGATGCGGTACAGACGGTAGAAGAATTCCAGTCGGTAAGGGCTTGGGAGCAAGATGCCAAAGGCGTTGCGCTGAGAGATGGGGGATGTTTCAAGGGATGTGTGGTTTACCTACTACGTATGCTGATTCTGGATAACGTCATGGCTACCCCGACATATGCATATCCACTCCAACCAGGGATGACAACATGATAGGCCAGCACCACCACTTCACCAGAGACCAGCTTCGGAACTCAAGCCCCAAGCTCGCACATTGCCAGGCATTTGCCATGTCGCCCAGAAGCTGAAACTCGTTTTCGGTGCAGCGTAGGTCATAATATTCGTTTCAAAAGGACCAACAAGCCACGATTCGCACCAAGACGATGGACACTTGTCCGCGTCCCTCGGAGCCAACGTAAGTCAGGCCTCACCCATCAAAACCTCATGGATTCCCTTGCTTTGCGATCCGGCAGTCAACGGCTAACGTGGGTTGCGTTTAAATAGGCTCTCGTTTACCCAAGGCCTCATTTTAGGACAACTCTCAGTTGTCTTGGTCTTGGCCGCCTTCATCAAGTTTTTCATCTTTGGCGACCCGCCCTCGCCTGACGTTACTGCTTCTCTGAGAGCTGCAGAGCGAAAATCTAGAAGTCTAGCCCACAAACGCTCTCTCTTAAGCCTACGGTCATCCAACAACCGCCAGGGTCAGACTCTAAACCGTAAAAAATCGAGCGTACTAAGGAATCCGCCGGTTCTAACTATTGGGTCCATCCTCAGCAAGACATACTACAATGTCAACAGTCATCAGCCTGAGAGCCTGGATTGGTTCAATGTGCTGGTAGCTCAGACCATCGCACAATTCCGGGATGATGCTCAGCATGATGATGCCATTCTCAATTCCCTTACCAAAGCCTTGAATGGCACCTCGAGGCCCGATTTCGTTGATGAGATTCGTGTTACGGAATTAAGTCTAGGCGAAGACTTTCCGATCCTCAGTAATTGTCGCATCATTCCCGTTGATGAGGACGGGCTCAGCCTCGGTCTAGGCAAGAGGTTTGACCCCGCCACTGCAGCTAGGGACGGCACCCGTCTCCAGGCGCGCATGGATGTCGACTTGAGCGACATGCTCACTCTTGCCGTTGAAACAAAACTCCTTCTCAACTACCCCAAAAAGCTCTCGGCCGTTTTGCCTGTTGCCCTTGCCGTTTCTGTGGTCAGGTTTAGCGGAACATTGTCCATCTCCTTTATTCCAAGCAACCCTTCTCAGTCAACTCCTACGATGATGAGGTTTAATTTCCTCGACGACTACCGACTAGATTTCTCTATCAGGAGCTTGTTAGGCAGTCGTTCTCGTCTCCAAGATGTCCCAAAGATTGCCCAGCTAGTAGAGGCCCGTTTACATCGATGGTTTGACGAACGAGCAGTGGAACCTCGATTTCAAGAGATTGCGCTTCCGAGCCTGTGGCCACGAAAGAAGAATACTAGGGGTCCAGATGATTCTATGGCCGATGGTTCCTCATCGATCAGCCGATCCAAGAGCAGAGACGCCGGGCGCGAGCTGCGCGAAGAGACTGAGAGGAGAGACTCAAGCACACTACGGCATCGCCGGAGAGGACGCGATGATGAAGATTTCCAAATACCGGGATCCGTGTCCAGCCATTAGGCGCGAATGTAATAATAGACTCATCATAAAAAGAATCAATGCTACTCCTATTCATAATCCCGTATATATTTGACGGAACTTTGAAGTAAAACAGCATCGCAAGTGCTGGGTACATGATTGGTATACATCAGATAAATTAGCTCACAAGATGAGTTGCTATCCATTTAGCATTACAGGGTTAAAGCATTCGTTTTTCAGTTTGCCGTCAAGTTACCACCCCACCAGGAAGTCCTTTACCATCACTAACGCTGACTTGTACACTGATAAGGAAACACCTCTCATTTCAATTCAAGCAGGTTCAGGAATTGGCAAAATTATAGATGGAAGTCCCAAAAATATATGAACGGTCATTCATATTTTTACGTATATTGTCATGGCTACTGATATAAAAAAAACCATGAGACCATGCATGGTCTTATTGAATGATTAAAATTCTGCCAGGGCCATGGGGGTAGAGGTCAAAGAATATAGGTTCTTCCACCAAGCAACCAAACCACTGACTAACAATATATAATATAAGGCAGTGTACATTTTCCGTGACGAAGCAGCTGCGTCTAGGTCCAAAATCCAATAGGGTTCAAGAGAACCCCAAAATCGGGGGAGGCCCATACAGTTGCAGAATGTATGTACAAGAATGACAGCCAGCAAACTGCCTGTTCTCAAAAACAAGAAAGTGGCATAAGCCCCAAACAAGGACGTATAAGACAACTGGAGCAGAGATCGCGCAATGGCAACGGGCAGAGGGGTACGCGGATGGGTGATGCGGAACTCATAAAAATGGTGAAGGTGCGCAAGTCCAAAGACTAGCGGCGACAAGAAGATCGTCCCGGTGAGGCTGGTCCCGGCCCGAAGCAGAAGTGGGACAGCCGCGGACCGGAAGAGGCATTCTTCAGTTACAGGACCCTGTTAGGGGGGCAGGAACGGCGAGTTAGTAGGAGTACTAAGGGAACAGCCAAAAAGAAGAGGCGGTGTGAAAGACGAAAAGGGCTTGTGACAAGTGTGGAGTGGGGGTTAGACAAAAGTGAGACAGGGCTGGGCTAGGATTCAGCGGCCGTGGGCATGGGTTGGAAACGAGACAAAACGAAACTGGGGAAGTTTTTTTTTTTTTTTTTTTTTTTTTTTGGGAATACGTACCGCGACCATATTCCGCCAGGTGGGCCAATCGACCCAGAGATCTTTAAGAGGCTGGAGAGTTAGCCATTCGCGAGCCGCGCCATCGATAACGAGGGATTCGTAAAGGGGGCCCGCGAAGAGCAAGGCTGTCAGCCAGACGGCACGAGCTGCGTCGATGATGCCGGGGGGCCAATAGCCCATCATATGCAGGGGCTGTTGCTGTTGCTGTTGTGGCTGTGGCTGCAACGAGAGCAAGACTAGTGTCACGATAGAGCAAACAGCTGTCGATAATGAGACCACAAGGATGCGGGCACGGATGGCCTCGGGGGCATCCCGAGAACGGGTTGGTGAGGGCCGCGTTGCGGCGGAAAAATATAGGGGGATGACATAGACGAGGGTGTAGACAATCTGTGATGAGGGCGAAACGGGTGTTCCAGGTAAGTAAACGCAACAAGTACGAGTGTGCAAAGCAAGGGAGTGTGGGAGTTTGAGATGCAGTTGAGATCAGTCTAATGATTGTGAGACGGTCACGGCTCTTAGTGGTAAAACAAAAGAGCACCGAGAGACGGAAACAGGGCCGAGATGTGAAAAGGGCGAGGCTCACCAGCAAGGCCACGGCTTGAAGTGGACCAAACCCGGACGATCCGGCTGTAGACGACGAAGTAGTGGACATATTGCGACTCTTGCCTTGACACACTGCTAGGGTTTGAGCTTTGATCAGGCGCGGTCAAAGTGGTGGTGGCTGGGGGGGAACCCGAGAACAAAGACGACGAGTGAGGATCAAGAGAAAGAGGGGCAAAGGGTGTTGTTCCCCAGGCGAGACTGTCCAAACAAAAAAAAAAGAAGAAGAAGAAGAAGAATAAGCAAGGCGATCTTTGGCCTGTAGATTTGGAATACAGCAATTGTGAACAAAGAGAAGCTCAATCCTTGGGTGTGAGGCTACGTATGTGGGATAGGTATGTCTATGGGGACAAGGCTGAGAGGGAGGAGGAAGGCTGATAGTTCAGCGTTGTTCAGCCTCGTTCAGCCACCAACCCAACCAGCCCATTGTGTTTGTGCCCTGGCGCAGAAGGCTGAGAAATCAGACACCACCAGGTGATAGAAATAAAAGTGAAAATGAGGCACACGACCAGGTTCCTGGTCACAATGGCATTAATCTAAACCTAAAAACGTACATAGTATCCTTATGAGATGGTGTTATATCGCACTATTTTAATATCTTCTTCAATCCAGCTCTTCATTCATCAATTTTGCTTTGCACACAGCCGAATGACATTTTTTCTTTCCCTTCTCAGACATATACGGGGGGGACCACCAGATCAGTGGCGATCGAGCACAATCCATGGCCGGGTACAATTAATTTGTGATCATGCTTACTTATGCTATAGTGTAGTACGTTTTGTGCTATGCCATGACGCCATGGGAGGGGCTTTGGGCAATAAAAACATGGAACCATTGTCCTCATTCTGGCACGTGTTGGCCAACTAGTTCAAAAGCTATTGTCGCTCTGTGGCTTGGACATGCATTTGGATGATGTAAGCTAGGGTCACCATATGGGCCGACCGGATTTGCTGTGGAGTCCAATATGGAGATGCCCTTTGACGTGTTCGCGCTCTGCTGGACAGCCAACTTCCTTGCTGATGAGCTCGCAAATTGCCTCTGGTACGCGAAAACAACGCAATATGGGCAATCTTAAAAATCAACAAGGAGTACGAAGGTTGACGTCCCTGGCCAAGATGGAATTATGAAGTCGGGCAATTGGTATCTGAAATTCTCATCGACGAGAATGCATGTCTTCGTCGACGAGGACCTGTATTATAAGAGGAAAAAGCAATAGTGTGGCTGAAAAAGAAGAAAAAAACCGGGGGGTTGTCAAGCCCAGCAGATATCCACTACTTACTTGGCTTGCGTTGAAATTCTGTGCTTTGTTGTTGTTGTTATTGTTGTTGTTGGTTTCTCCACGCCACATCGAGATCCAAGGAATCGCCGATACTGGAGCTGAGACCTTCCGGTGAATATTCTCCGGTAACTATATCCAGGGGAGTCTTGTTTTGCATTGCGCGCTTATTTTCTTCGGCGGGTTACTGGTCGTAATACCTAACCGAGCAATGACTCCATCATCCCATCACGGGCACCCCGATTTGTATGCTAGTGTTGGGCGAAGGACTTGCGGGGAAGATTTTCAGGTGATGGAAGTTCTTCCGCCATTCCGTACTAATACACCGTCTCGTCTACTAGAGCGGTGGATGTCAGCCGTCTGAGGGACCGAGATAGCGGGATCGAGCTGAGATCGGGCCGTAGTACTTTAGGGTAGGGAAACCCGGTGGCTACAATACTCGCCCATTTCTTGACATTCGCATAACATGGCCATTAATTCATCATGGTCGTACGGAGATGAGGCATTCATTCCCATTAAGGCATTTACACTGAGAGATAACCACTGCCATCCCTGTCCATTTTTATCGGTCTGTTTCCTCCGGGACCCAATTACCATCGATTCACTATTCCAAAAGCAGGAGACTACAACCGTTCTCAGTCATGATGGTGGTCCGTGTACGTAGCGTTCAACATTGGGCAAGAACGGTTGCTTTAGCCAACATGACATCCGAACACCAGCTGCCATGATGAAAGACAAAAACTAACGTATAGTGCTCGGACATGGGCAGTCCAAGCATGGCACGCCATCAAATGGGGGCTTGGATTTGTTCGCGATCCAAGTTTACCGACCCAGCCGGCCACTCAGGTTGGGTCAGTGGCCAGCGCGACACTTCTAAGTAGGATGTAATAATTCCTCAAATAATAGTTTGGGTAACAATACGTTCACAAGCTGGGACTTCCTGGACAGCTAGAAATTGTCTTAGAACGCTGGCTCGACGCGACATTGACACGTAACACGTATGGTGGCGGAGCTGGGATCCAGGTATTGGATTGAGCGCGCGCCTACATATGCGCTACAGGAACCCAACTTAGACCTCGTGTTTGCGGCAACAGAAGCGTCTGAACAGTAGTTGACGCTTAGATACAGTATACACGGGTCGCCAGACAGATACTAAGCTGTAGTGAAACGAACGAGATGCACTGGAGCGGGGTGGAAAAAGGAGTGCGCAAACGCTGCTGGCAGGCCGCGGCCGTTTGGGCGGCGTCTGCAGGTCGCCCTTGTGCCTAGGCTGTGTTTCGAGAGGCGCCGTCGCGCAGCTTGGACTCGAACAGGCGCCGAGACATGTTGGAGCAGCTAGATCGAGCGAAGGTGCGCAGGGGTTTGCTGCTTGGAAACAAGGTCATTGTTACGCTAGAGTCGCGCGCTCAGACAGCGTCACCGACATTTTTTCTCCCTTTCTCTCTTGCTGTCCATGTCAAGGAATTCAAGGGCGGCAAATGTAAGTTGAAGTTCAGCAAGCGCTTCAGTGACCAACTTCAGCGGCCACATGGGCCGGCGGACCACAGTGCTATTTTTGTCGTTCATCATTTTGCCTGAGCTGATTTGCAGGTCAATGAACCGATTGGCTAGTAAAGGCTCAAGCTACTCTTCAGTGCCATTAATTCCTTGCCACCTGTCAGGTGGTCAGTTTTTGGTCCAGCCAGCTGCAGATTGGGGCATGCGTCTCCCTCTGCTCCCAGCTGCTGATCCAATATGCCGGGAAAGTACTCTGTGGTGATACTACCGCGGTGAGATACATCATATTGAACCAGGATAAGCTCGGCTGGGGGACCCCAAGCTCGCGCACAAACCCCTTGTCTGTTCCAGAAAAGAGCCTGAGCGACACATTTCTCTGACGACCAGAAGGTTCAGCAGGCAAGAAAGACAAGAGGTGGTTGGCCAAAAGCTCGGGTGAAAAGGAACCAATGATACCCCTGCTACCAATTCCGCCATCTTCATATCACCACCAGTTAAGTCTGGGTTAGCCCAATCATCCAGACTCAATCGCTAAAGTTACTAGCCCGCGCCATCCCTGTCTCGCCAAACATCCCCACAAATATCATTTGTCCCCGGGTACCCGAGTCGAACACAAGGTCTGTACGGAGGACGGAGTAGAGAGGAAAAAAGAAAAAGAAAAGAAAAGAAAAGAAAAGAAAGGAAAAGGGAAACCGGTATCCAACAATGGAAGAATGCCCCAGATAGGAACGCGTCTTCCCTCGGTGTGTCTCATTGAAGTGGTTTGATTGGGGTAAGATTCTTCAGGGTTACGGGAAAGTGACTGAAGAGTCTTATCTCGCGTGGTCACTGGTTCTTCATTTCGTCTCGTGTCGCCCCCCCATTCCAATTCTTCAGCACCCTCTCAGCAGCACCCCTTTGATTGAGAATACGTAGTGCCCGGCGAAGATCCTGCCCCTGGACGATCCAACGTCTCCCGTGTGTCCCGTCTTCCGCAGGTCGGTGACAAGGTGACCTCGTCGATACGGTGGGCGCGGCCCTGCAGGAGTAACCCTGCTGCGTCAGGTAATATCCCTTAGCTGCAGAGTGGTCTCCAGGATGCTCCAACACTGGTTCACGACCCGCTGGATGGCTCTGCACCCACCGCGTTTTTGGCCAATGAGCCGACGCCCCCGCCGTTAATTGACGTAGACTGGGGGCGCGTTGCTTGGGGCCTGGGTAAGCCCGCACGTCGGCTAAACTGTAAGGGGAACAGAGACAGAGGGTTGGAAGGAGGTGGCAGGAGGGTGCGGAGCCAAGTGGGAAGGGAACCAGCTGGGCTAGCTTCCTGGGCCTTGTACTTGCCGGCAGTACCTGACTAAATTCACACACTTTCTTGTCCAGGGCCGCAGCATGCAGCCTGAGGGTCGCCGTCGAAGCGACCTAAGGCCGCCGCCCTCATTTTCCTCTTGAAGCTACCCTACCCGCCGCTGCTTCCCCCATGATCCCATCCCGTGGATCTTTCCTTCACTCTCTTTCACTTTTGCAGACTCGACTGCTCGTCATTGGGCCTATCCTTAATCGCCCGCACGCTCGTTCGCTATAATCCGGTCATCCTTGGCCAGTCGCTCTCTCACACACTCACTCAGTCTCGAACAAATTAATTGCTTGCATCTGCGCCCTTGCGTCTTGCTTTCCGTTCTTTATTCTCTTTCACCGTTCCTGACGCTGCTTCCTTTTTGGGCTACTCGTTAATCCACACGGCTCCTTTCAGTCTCCATACCGACGAACCAGTACCGGCTTCATCGACTTGCGACCAGCTTCAAGCTCTTGCTTCTATTTCATCCTGCACGACTCGCAACTTGATACGATTTGTCCTTATAGACCGACTGTCGCCTTATCTTCATCTAATTCAACCCTGTTCCGACGCTTAATTATCTACACCACATTTACTTAATCGACCGATCCCTAGCTGTTGAGCACACTCGATCCACTCGCCACCGAGCTTTCGACAATCATTGCTGTCGATATTATTCTTACTTTCGCCTTTTTATTATTATTTTCGACAATCACCATCGCTCGCGCCGACTTCAACCTCGACGCAATTTGATTTAATCTGCCGCCCTTTTGGGGTTGACTGGTCAATTTTTCTCATTCGGGTTATGGGCAGTAGGTAAACTGCTGGGAGTGTGTAGAGCATGTCGGCCTCGCCGTCTTGCACCACGCCGCGAAGGCCACTACACGAGCGCTCCAACTCTCAAAACAATAGCACGGGGATACGGCTGGTTTCCTATAGCCCGCCCTTAATCAGTGCCGATTCTTTGAAGTCCCGCTCCAATCCTTATGCCGACCCTGATGCCGAAGCGCAGCCAGAACTTTTGGCTGGCTATAACTCTTCTGTTGCTCCATCCAGCCCGTACTATGAGTCTCCATCGCCAGGTGCGGTTTGGAAGACAATTCGACCTGCTGATGCAGCAAGTTCAAGCCGCCCTCTGAAATTTACAACACCCAAATCGAGCTCACCTTGGCGCCTATTGTCTGATGCCGACGCTGATGCCGACAATCAAGATGATTCCTTTGAGTCTTCCGAGAACGTTTCGCCCTCACTTAGTCAATCTCCACGACCGCCTTCTCGTCGTAGGATTATTAATGTTCATGGCGACAAGACTTTTTCGATTCATCCTCAAGACATCTCTACCTCCACCTCATCCCGAACTGACTCGATTTGGTCCAATCAACACTCATATACTACTCGCGATAGCTCGTATGGTCGTCAATCCATGGGGGCATTTAGTGATGACCACCCAGAGCATCCTAGTTCGCCATTGACCCCTCTCACCGAGCGCAGCAACAGCAAGTCGCCTATGAGTACACCAGCGCCAGCTCCGCGTGCCCAAGTCCATCCTCGCATGTCGCCCTGGAATTATCGCATGATGGGTGGCGTTCGCAAAGTGCCGAAAACTCCGGAAGTGCTTAAGAAGCGGTCTCAAGCTTCATCAATTCTCTCATCTGATGTGCTCCTGCCATCCCTCCCAGAGATCCAACTCACCAACCCTATTGATGTGCCCTCGACACAGCAGCTGAACGAGAAGATTTCCTTCATGTCTACCAACTCTTCACAGTCTAAATCTACAGTCTCCGATAGGACAAACTACAAGGTCTACGGTCAAAGTTCTCCCGTAACTGCCGCCGAGTTTGATAGCTTACCGGCCTCATCGATTCATTCAAACTATGAGATAATTGGTGGGCCTTCCTCGTCTGAGCCCTCCGTTTATGACCGCACCCGCCCTCACACGCGTGAGAGCGACGCCAATTACGTGGTGCATGGCAGAGGTTCCTCCACGTCCTCAGTTGTGGCTGTTAGGCATAGACTTAGAAATGAGTTCTCACAGGAAAGTCTTATGGTTGCTCCCCTTCGACCAACAAGAAAGAGGTCCTGGGAAAGCTTTGGCTTGGTAAAGACCCGTTCTCACGACTCGCTTCGAACAGGGTCTTTGACCTCCCTCTCCACCATTATGACCCAAGAAGCTACACGGGCCTTATTCGTCGGTCCTGCCACAATGCTGCATCAAGTTGGGCCAGCTTGGCATTCTTCAGCAGCAAGCTCGAAAGCCCCAGCCGGCTCTCGCCCTCACCCTTGGAGCTCACAATTGTCAACGGTTTTCTCTGAGAGTGAAGGTGACAGCGAGTCTGCCTCTCGTGCATTGTCACTTGCCTCATTTGCAGACCGACGTAGCAGCAGTCATAGCAAGCACCTTTTGAACATGATGAATTCTTTGGCGGGTCTTGAGGAAGAACAATCCGAGGAATTCTCACATTCCAGAACCCCTTCGTTGGATCCACCCGCGCCTGCATTCAATCGAAATATGTTTCGGGATCCCAACTCAGGTCCTGTGCGTCTCATCCGTGATCATGATGAAGATGGAGATGGTCTGGCTGAGCTGGCTGATATTGAAATGTTGCGACATCGCCCTTCGCGGGCTCGAATGGGGAAGATGCTGTCGCATTATGCCTCAGATCGCAGCATTCGGTCTACTGCTAGCGTCAACGGAGCGATCCCAACATGGGCCAAGTAAGATGTTTCCTTCTGAGTTCTACGATGCACAAACGACTGACTAGTTTTAGGGTATACTATGGTAGCGGTGAGCGAAAGTGGTTGGCTTATAAGCCTTCATCAGAATCCATGTTTTCCAACTTCAGCTTCACTGATTCCCAAGCTGGGGGCCACAGCCACTCCCCAAGTCTGGATCGGTTTGTTCCCTCTATCTTCAGCTCCCGTCGTCGACCTGGGAACCCCGTGGCTGAACATGGTGGCCATCGCCACTCGGACTCTGAACCTATGGATATGGGGCCACTTTCATCAAACCCAGTCATCCATGTCATGCGCAGCCTCAAGAAGCAGACCTCTAGCATCTGGTCACCGCATCTAGGTCGGGATCGAAGACCTGTCAGACAGAGTATATGGGAGCCCCCGGTCTCTGATTGGGAGGCACGGAGTGAATTGGCTGGGAAAAGGAACGCCCAGATTACCATGTTTGTTGTGGGATTTATTCTGCCATTATGTAAGTTTCTATCCGACAAAACGAGCTTCTGAAGCCTGTGTATGATCCTAATATGGTAAAAGCTTGGATGATTGCATCCCTGATTCCCCTTCCAAACAAATCCAAACCCCAGGACGAAGAACAAGGCCGTACCACAGCCAAGGAACAGCTCGTAGATGACGACATGCATCGAAGCGCTGTCTGGTGGAGGAACATTAACCGTGTCATGTCTGCCATCGGCCTGATCGTACTGGGTGCTGTAATCGCACTTGTCGTTGTTGGCATAAAGCAACGCTGGGGACATTGAGAGTGCCTTGGTTTCACTTCCGGCCCCCTCGCTTTCTTTTTCACTATTTCATTTGGGGTAATGAGCTGAAGGACGTTTGGATGATTGAGGCTGAGATATGTCTCACTCACGAATATCCTATGCTATCTGACATCCCCACGACCTGATGATCACCAAGACATCACGATCTTGAATTTCTCATTGGGAATAACTTACGGCGTCATCTTTCATCACGACTTTTTCTTTCTTTTCCTTCCTGATGATTCGGGTTTTGGGCGCCAAAAACGCTGCAACGATACACGAAACCCCCTTTCTTATTGGATTCCCTCAAGCCTCCAACCACGCGCAAACCTGGTATGGAGGAACAAACAACACTTATCTTTCACGACTCGACGATCTTGTTATGGATACACGTATCCTTGCACCAAAAGCCGGTTTTCATGCCTTATTTTTATACTTTTATTTTCTTCATCTGAAGCCTGTACAACCGACTGTCATCAATGAACTGTCTTCTGTATTTTGTACTCTGGTTGGGTTTGACAGGCGAATGGCCAGGCTTCAGGACGGACTACACAATGTGCTCAATTTTATGATACCATGTAACACCAGCCCTAGCAATTTTGGGTACGACTGGGAATTTCATACTTAGACGCCCTAAGAGATAGATATCATGACGAGAAGATTAATCTACAATAAATTTGTCATGTCATGAAAATATTTGCGACTCCTGTCTCTGTTACGTTGTATCACGTCCATCGGCGTCCAGCGCCACGAGTATTGCAGAATTGATTGTCCATTTTTGAGAACTAACTATGATGTATTCTACCTAACATGGCCCAGGGCTCCAGTGATGTCAATTATCCTTTTGCTTCCTTTGTCGGGCTTCGACCTCGGCACGGAACTCCTTGACAGCTTCGTTGATGTCACCTTCGGGATCCTTGGAGATGCCCATAATGGGTTCCGCCTTTCCTGTCAAGCTCTCTGTGCTGATAGAGCGAACAAGTTTTGCGCTAGCTCTCCCCTGGCGTTTCTCAAGTTGCTTTTGGAGAGCGACTTTGCCCGGAGAGGCGAAGAATGCCAGGCTTGCGAAGGTCCAGATGACGGCAAAGAAGTAGACACGGGACCAGACCAGAATAGATCCACTGAAGGAGAGGATAAGGAATGGAGAGGTAGCAAATGTAAATGTTAGTTGGGTGGCAAGGAAAGAGAGGGCATCGTAGTATTTCTTCTTGGGGGAAGGGTTTCCAGTAATAGGATCGAGGAAGAATGGGCGAACGTGTCGCCGAAAATCTAAGAGATTTATATTAGCATGGTTTCCTTCTCTAAATCACAATAATAAAATATTAAGAAAGGTCCGGGGAGATCATACGCTTGGCGGCGGTTTGGATAAAGCTGGCCAGAACAAATGTCAGGTAGTAGCCGGGATGGAATCCATGCCAGAGGGCACTGGTACCAAAGGTGGCCATACTGGCACGAAAGCCTGGCTTCTTGCCCCTTGGGGTAACACGGAGGTAGACGTAGTTCCTGAGCCAATTGCTGGTGTTGATATTCCAGCCACTCAAGTAGCCCCGTGGATTCTGAGCTGTCTCAACTGTCCATGGGTCAATGTTTTTCAGTCGATCCCATGAGATCTTGCCGGTAACAGCGTTCACACCATTGTAACCCAAGCCGGCTAGAATGCAAGAGCCTTCAGTGAGCGACCAGACGGCATAGTATTTGAAGCGTGTAACGAGGTTGACCATGTACATAATCCACACGCGACGGGGGAAGTAGTATTCGATAAAGGAGTCTCCGGTTAGGGTTTTGGGGTTGTATGTAGGCGAGAGAACAACGAACAAGACGAGCCAAAAAAGGCCACTGGCAGCTTTCCAAGCAGCAGGGGCACCGCTGCGAGGGATCTTTCTCTTCTTCCTGACAGGAGGCTTCTTTGATGGGTCAACTTGTGGTGAAACGTCAAACATGGACGTATCAAGCCAGCGGCGGTAATCAGTGAAGTCGAAAGAAGGACCAGCAAACAATGCTGGGAAGAAAAGCACCCAACCAGCGTAGTCGAGGATGGATGGTAGCTCCTTCAACATATGCTCGCGCTGAAAGTCGGAGAGAAGGTTGTCGGGCAGTTGACCATCGGCTACATTCCAGCAAAAGGCACTGAGCTTCATGAGAAGGACCATCTGAGCTCCGGTAATGTCGACGGTCGAAGGGCTATCAACGACTTGGCGCGAGATATGACTCAGCGACATGTGGCCCATGACGAAAGCAAAGCCAATCCATGGCATATAAGGGCTCGAGCGGAGGAATTTTGCGATACAATAAGTGCCCCCGGCGCTGATTAGGAGGATGCGGACGCCATCCCAAAGATCGAAGAGGCCAACGAGGTAGAAGATGGAGACGCTGTTATTTTGGCGGTCAGCGGGAGGGAGGGTTGCTTTTCGATGGGATCAAGAATACCAGATGGTAAAAATGTTCTTGGCTTCGGGCCTCGAATCGGGGATGCGCTTGAGAGCGGCGGCGAGTGGGAAGGAGAGCAAGAAGGAGAATATGAGCTTGACTGCTCTGTACGTGTCAGAACGCTGCTAATGAGACTGTTAAAGTTGCGCAGTTTCTCTCACCTTCATCAGCGGAAGAACCGACAGACGAGGACAGAGCCACGAAAGCTAGAAAAGAAGCAATTGCGTCAGTAGTTGTGATTCACGCCTCCCCAATGAACTGCGGTGTTGGTTACTCACGCCGGTTGATGAAAGACAACATGCCTGTCGTGGTGCACTGTCCGAGCTGGAGCTGTTGGGGATAAGCTCGACAGAGGTGGAGGTGGGAGTCAAAGAAAGGGAGAAAAGGATGCGGATGTGTAGCAATAGTATCCTAAACCATGATGCAAAAACGAGCCAAAGAACAAGCTGTTCAAATATAAAGTGGAAGGGCTCAGTGACTAGGAAGAAAGGGAGGGAGAGTGAAACGTCATTGAAGTGGTGCCCTCCCCAACCAATATTTTCTGGGCCTTTGTTCTTTTTTTTTTTTTGGAGCAGCGATAAAGCTTGGACAGGGTAGCTAGAACCCTTGTGCGACTACCCAGGTCACAGTTACATTTCTTAGGCTGCAACTTACTGCGGCTTCGTTAGTACCGCGATGGCAAAACTGGACCTAGCGGTGACGCTGCCCCACGTGGGGACGAGTAGTGGCATCTGATTATTTGCCTTGTTGGCAGCTGATCTAGTTTGTCAAGCTGGTGATGGGGGGGGAGGGCTGCTGATCCCATGCGACGTTCGTGACACCAGCAGCCTACTGATTACGGGAATCCTTTGGGAATCACCCCCAAATCCTCCAAGCCCAGTTAACTAATTAACTTATCTGCGGCATTGACAAATGTTTAATAGTACTGCGGTCATAGTCACAGCTGTGGAGGATGTTACCATTTGCTTGATACCATCGCACACTCATATGCGGCCTTTTAGTAGTACCTTTATTTTTTACATGCGCATGGGCACCATTGCTATGCTGCATCTACCTATCCTCACTCCAGCTCAATAAACGTTATGTAAGGCTCTAGTCTGGTAGTCTACATGGTGATTTACCTTTCTCCGAAGACAGCCTATGTGCGCCCACGCATGAACCATGGATCTTCTGAGCTCTCTCCATTCGCAAGCATGATCTCGAGGACAAGCTCACCGTGTGCAGCTGTATCTTTTAACATGGGCCCGTGACCTCGTAAGCATGAACCATTCCAGGTTTAAATTCACGTGGCCGTGCTTTCGCTTTCGCTTTTGCAATCACTAGCGCTGGTCGCTTGATCTTGGATATAGCAACAGTTTGTATGTACAAGCATATTTCCAAAAAGTCAAAAAAAATTCATTCGTTGAAAAAGGCCAGGCCCAGCTACTATACCCTCGTCCCATCTGACTCTAACCGTGCCGTGTCTAAATAGAACATATTGAGTCATGTGTTTCCCTTCTGGAAAATGAATCCGTATTATACATGCCTAGGGATAGGCTCTTATCCCGTACGCTTTTACACCTCTGCAGTCTTGGATTTTTCTTGTTTCTTAGATGACTTGGAGTTTACCAAGATGACGATCCTTGTTGAGCACAGGGATGCAAACTGGTCAGATGCAACCTTCGTAATGTCATCTATCAGCCCACCTATTCGCTATGTAATTAGGAGTTGGCCGCATCGCGGCTGCTTTGGGAGCTTGCGCTCATCGTGGGACGAGTCGTGGGCAATGTGTTTTGAGACTCCTTAGACTGGCGGAGACGTGCCAAGGCATAAATGATACCACTGACAAATCCGATAAAAATGGCAGATACACTACCCACAGTCACAGGGGCCGAGAAAAATATAAGACCGCTGATGGCGATAGGGAGCTTGTTGAGAGCGCCAACCATCGAGTAAGTCGTTGACGAAGTCACACGAATACACCATGCTGAGCAGTATGAGATGAAAATGGCAGCAAGTCCTGAGTAGATCATGCCGATGATCATTCGGTTGCGCGATGCTTCGGGGAAGTTGCGAGCAAAGTTGGCACTGGACCAATCCTCCATCAACAACGAACAGACGATGAGGACAGGGATGGTCAGGAGGTTGTTGTAATACATGGCTGTACGACGGATCGGGTTAGCCATCTCTCAACTCGGGGCGTCGATTGAATAAGAAAAGGGCAAGATAGAGAAAACTCACTATCCCAATCCTTAAAGTTCATCTTCTTGATGACCTTGCGCATGCCTAGGACGTAGGAAGCACTGCAGAAGACATTCATTCCCATCCAGGCGTATCCGGCATTGAGGGTCGAAATGGCAGCCTTCGAATCCGCATTACCGAAATCGCCAGCAATGGCGCTTTGGATATCAGCCCAAGCGGCAACAATGGAGCTCATAACCATGAGGCCAAAGGACAGTAGAGTCATTGGCGTAACACTGCCGCCAAACCACAATACCTCGCCGTAGGCGATCACGATGATGGTCAGGTTCTTGAAAATAGTATAGACGGGGACGGAGAGGAACTGGAGGGACTTGGCACCCGTGTAAATCATTCCGACGAGTAGGAGGGAGATGGGGAACCCTGTGTTCAAACGATCAGTAGCAGTCCACTATAGCTTCTAGCATGTCTACCTACATTTCTTTGCTCGCTCAGGGTCGAAGGGGGCTAAGACCTTGATCAAACCTGCCTGTTTGCATGCTGTGATGGCACCGATACACACAATGGCCTGTTTGTATGTTGAATTAATGATTGTCCAATGCACTGTATCGGGTGCACCGGGAGACGCGACAGACTTACCTGGATAGCAAGGTAGAAGAAATTCAGGTTCCAAAAATTGCCTGAGACAACATACTTGTTGACAACGGTCATACTGATTGAGGCCATGCAGTATGCCAGGATGGACAAGGGTCCATTGTTGTCGATCTGGTTCAATCCTTGGTTTCCGATAGGGTGGGTTCGTACGTTTGGGGAGCGAGCGATGAATGTCTCTCGGTCCTTTCCAAAAGTATCCTCATCCATGCGGACAGAATAGTCTTCGTTCTTTTTATCCGCCATTTTGATCGGCCGTGGACGAGGACCGAGGGGTTAGGGCAGGTGGGATATCGAGGCAGCGTAATCCAGCTCCGGTGCTTTGTGGGAGAGGGACGTGGAGGGACGGCGAGACCACTCGATATGTGTTGCTTCGGATCGTCGGTCGATTGCGAATGGTATTCAGTGCGTCGGCGACGATTAGACGGTATTCGTTATGCGAAGCAGACCTTTTTCTTTCTCGAAATTGGTTATCGTTGGGATAGTGAAGACCTCGACCCCCTTCTCAGTCCGACCGAAGTTCAGAAGCCACAAGTTATCGTTGCGCTGAGATGAGGGAGACGTGGAGGAAACACAGGGGTCTCGCTTAGTCATTTGCGAGCGATTGGGACTGTTTGCGTGGTCCTTGACGCTAGGGCGCCGCCGATTTCAGCAGTGGGCTCCTCACTAAGCCCCCCTAAAACATGCAATAATCCTCGTTACCCACATTCTTCGACACGTCCCAGAGCGAATGAGCATCCTTGTAGGTTCCGAGATTCGTCATCCCCTATCTGGTTTTTTCCCCCTTCTCAACCAGAACAGGTTTGCATGTTATTTGTAAAAGGCTCGCAGGCTAGAACATGTAGTGTCGGAAAGTAAAGCAAAAGAGAAAGAAAGAAAGAGAAAAAAAAATTAAAAAGGGACAAAAAAACCCCTGGAGGGTTGTAAGACCGGAAGAGAGTTCCGTGCTGTTGGTATATACCTGATTACGCCTTTACGTGGCTGTGGTTGTCACCGTTGTCGCTGCGGCCTCTGCCACAGCCTCAACAGCATCATCACCGCCGTCTTTGTCATCGTCCGGAGCCGCCGGGAAATTGAGGTGTTTCCAATCCTCTAGCTCCTCTGTCACGGACCTCATACGATCCCGGATACTCTCAATAGCATAACTTCCAAGTAAAAGCCGGAGCGGTGGATATGAACAATGTGCCAGCTGCCAAATCAGCTCGGCACATTTGACAGCGCTTGTGGGTTGCCGGTCTCCAAGCCATTGAACCATACGCTTAGCATGTAGAGCTGGTGATGTTGCATGGCCATACGCTTCGCTTGCTGGTTTAATGAGAAAGTGACCCCATGTAGGCAATGGATTATCTGGCGTCTCAGGCTCGTCACGCCGGACGTGACCAGGCTCAATCAGTGTTGCTTTTATGTTGAATGCATCAGTCTCGTAGAGCATGGCCTCGATAAGGCCTTCAACAGCATACTTGGTGGCACAGTAAGGTCCAAGACCTGGAACCCCTAGTGCTCCCGACGTTGAACTGAGAATCAAATAACGACCGGCATTCTGTCTCCGAAAATAGGGTAATGTTGCATGGATGATGTGTAAAGTTCCCATAAAATTGGTCTCGAATTGATTCCTAAGGTCATGTTCGTCTTGGTCTTCACAGGCACCAATGACACCGTAACCTGAGCAATTGGCCACCACATCGATCCGTCCAAAATGAGTGAGGGTACGTTCCACAACACGACAAACTGAGTCTCGGGCACGAACGTCACACAAGGCTCCGAGACAGTGTTCATGAATCCCTGTCATCTCACCTGGGCTCGTCTCAAAGACTCGGCCAACAGATGTGACGAGGTCGCCGCGAGAGAGAGCACATTTCACAAGCGATCTGCCCATGTGACCAGTGCCCCCAAAGACCTGAGGGTGGGGTTAGTATACAGGCAATTGCGGGAAGTTATGTCCCGCCAGATGACGCATGACAATGGCGTGAATAGATAGACGCAACTTACAATCCAAACCAGCTGCTTTGCGGAATTGCTGCCCTGGGGCGGATCGCAGCTGGCGGGTAGCTGAGGCCGGGGCTTTCCCGACGAATCAGTCGCGTCAGAGGCCTCAGTGCGCGTATCCATATTCCGCAACGACCCAATATCGCTCGGGAGGGACTGGTGAGAGTGGGTGTACTCGTGTTGTTTTGTGGTGAATGTGGTGGCGAAGTTGATATATGAAGAAAATTCAGGATTATGAGCCGGGTTGACAACCAATTTGTTCTGTTGATGGAGGTACCTGCGCTTTTGGCGGACGCGGGGAGCAGCCAAGTGCTAAGCTTTACCTGACCCGAACCAACACTCATGCCCCACAAACCCAAGCCAAACCGTGGCAACTTGTGCAACGCGACATTATGATGTACAGGATGTGGAATTATACCGGCATATGACGGGAAATGGTGTTTTTAGGCCAGAAGAGCTCAAGTAGTCGACTATAAGATATGGGCAGCTTGCGATTGGAGCTATTTACATGTCTGGGGGTCAGAGAACTGATTGATCTCAAGTCTACTTCCAAAGCCAGCCGCAATGCCTGGAATCTAACGGCGCTAGGAGGGATATCATGATGCCCGAATCTAGCTAGCGTTTTGATATATTTGCATTTAATGTAATGAATCCATGTAAAATCCTTGTGAGAGAAAAAATGTGAACCATTTGCCCTGCTTGTGCTGGATCCCCACCCTTGGAAGGCAATTGCCAATTCAGCTGCTTGGATTAGTGAGCCTGGCAAGGAACTGGCTGACGGCTTGCATATGGCCTTACTCTTTGGACCTGATTGCTCCCAAGTGCCCATGGGGCCCTGCAACTAGCGACGCGCTGCGCATGAAGTTCATAGAAAACGGCTCTGTCCCCTACCCCATATTCCATTGAACATGGCCTACCCAGTGAGTGGAGGCAGGCAGGGGGATAGATTAGAGAATTTTAGTACTTTGAGATCTCCTAGCTTTTTACGGAGTAGATTCCAAATGGTTGGGCTGATTTTCTCAAGAAAAATGACAGACAACCTGGGACGCCACTTAGCGGTGGCGTTAAAAAGTCTGCAAAGCACGTCAAAAACTGCATCTGTCCAAATTTCCCTCTCGTATCTATTTACAGCAACCGACAGGGAATTTGGCTCACACACACGAAGAAGCACACCACGTTTGTTAGGTAAGGAAAAAGGTCTCATGCTATACCCAGTCTGAATCACCCGATTAATCTTATGGCATCTTTAGGCTCTTGATTGATAACAGGAAACGAAGAGGTATACATGGAGTCCCACGTGGGCGGATTTACTGGCTGAGGAATTGCTTCACATACTCCTGCCGGTGGAGATTGTCGTCGAGCGAAGGCTCACGGTTAAAAGGAGTCCACTTAGGCTCATCTTTGAATAACCGCATCGCGTGGACATACTATTTGTAGATATAGTTAGCGGGGGCACGAAGAGGCCTGCACCGGCGTATGGAACATACGTTGTCTTCATCGGTCGTGAAGCGGTGGTAGATTCCAGCAGGCAAGATGAGCAGATCATCTTTGTCCAGCTGGACGCGCACCCACTCATCGCCCTTGCTGCGCACATCAAAGTAACCACGGCCATCCCGGATATATCGAATCTCCTCATCCTCGTGCAGGTGCTCGTGGAAGAACATCTTGACTTTGTCCTCGTACGCATCACCCATAGTCTTTGGCGAGACCTTGATCTCGTCTCGGTTCCTGTACCCACGTTTCTCGGCTAGTTCGTCGACATTCTTGAGCTCGGGGAAGTGGTAGTAGTAGACACCGAGGGCGAGAAGAGAATCGACATCAACCTCGCGACCGGAGTCGTGGGGAAGGCGCTGGTCGCCCTGAGACAATTGTCAGCTAGCTAGAGCTTAGGATTTGGACGAAAACATCAAAGCGGATTCACGGACAGGAAGGTTGTCATAGTAGTAGGCCTTCATGTTGAAAATGGGAAGCGCTCTTTTTTTTCAGGTTGGTATTGTTGGGTGTCGATGGGATGGATGGAGGGGCTTTCGCAGGACTTATAAAGTTATTTATTTCATGGTAGCGGGGCAGGTCAGCCATGGGTGCCGACGTCAGTGCATCAGCACTAATCGCAAGGGTGTCTTTCTGCAACCCGCTGCTGACATCACTGCACCAGGGCTGTCACAGCAGTAATTGACCTTCACTAGCTTACTCCCCTCGCCTAGTTGAGCTTCACAAATCTGTTGATTGTGTCCAATACAAAAGCTGACAATGCGTGTATTTAATGCAGCTAGTTACGTCACTTTAGATGCTTGATGGAGAAGGGGGGCTGGGCGTTTTTGTAAGAGTGCAGACAAGTATCACAAAAAACAGACCCGGCAAACATGATTGATGAGAGAATAGCTAGCGCGAGAATTCATGAATGATTGCTATTGCTTAATTTCCCAACGCCACCGTGATGTCTTTAGCCTCCCAGAGAGATACTCCCATGCCTTATGCTATACCAAAACGCCGAGCCCAAATATTGCCGCCCACAACAAGGTTCAAAGTTGACAGTAGTAATCGCTTCCGTCAAACCAAGGTAATTCCATATTTCCCTCCATTTATTCTCTAAAAGCTCTTGGTTGATTACAAATCGCGGGCACCAATATCCCTTGCTCCGGCGACCATAATATCATTATTAATACCGTCAGCGGACTCGTCTTGTGTGCGTGGCTCAAATAGACGTCTCCACCATGCTGGAGGATCCAGAGGTCGTGACCCGTTGTGGAGGGGAGGGTATACATCAGTGAAGAAGTACCAGATGTGGCCGATGACAACGCCCATGATCTCATCTTTGGGGATAGACCCATGCAAGACCAGGCTGAAACCCATCAAAACCCAGGGAAGGTAAGGCGCAGTGAATACAAGAAGCCCAAGGAAACTGAGTCTTGTGTCGGGATTTCGCCGGGACCAAATATAAACGAGTGTTGAGGAGAGAGGATGGCCGAGGAACGGAATGGAGACGAGAGGTGAGAGAGCAAGAAGGCTCGCCATTGCGTAGACGAGGAGCCAAGAGAAGTGTGCGGGGGACCGACCGGATGACTCCTCGAGGAGTCTGGCGTAGCGCTGGAGGAAGTAGACATGAAATAGGAGGTCGAGAGAGAAAGGGCCAAAGTAGAGGAATGTCGTAAAGAGTCGCCAGTACTGTGGATAACCAATGGTTAGTCGGGTGTCGCGAAGGTGAGGGTGGGTAGACGGCACACTAGGGACATGCGCCTTGTTGAGGAGGGATTGGACAAGTCCATGTTGAGAGAGGGAAAGTGAGAATGAAGAATGCTCTAACCTGAGATTTGACAAATACAGCACGAAAGCTGTAGAAGAGTTGGTAGGGTGTTACCATTTGGCACTGAACCAAAGCACTGGTTAGGACAGTCGCAGTTGTCCACCATCGAGTGCACGTGGGCATTTCCCAGAACCATGCCTCAAGAGGCAAACGGCCTCCATCCATGACCTGATCCATTGGTCTGGTGTAATGCGAAAGAACTCTGGTTTTGTGGCTCGATGCGGCTGGCGAGAGGGTGACGGAGCATGCGGGTTGTGATGAGACAGGGCGACGTGGATCAAGAGGATGGCGGAGTTGAGGTTAGTAGTGAAGGATACAAAGCGGATTTGGTCGGCTTGGCGAGGGGCTAGTTAGATAAGATGTTGAATAAGCTAAGAATTGTAGTCTGGATGGCGAAATACAAGGGCCAGTGCCTGCCCAATGGCTTCTCGTTCTCCTGCGGTTGCGATGTGGCCTTTCCAAAGACGACGGGTGGCAGCGCGGCGCTGACGTTGACTCGGCCGGCGGCCCTGGTTATGGAGCATCTGGGGCGCGCACCTCTGACGCCTCCACTTTCCTTGGCCCTCTTCCTCCAGTAAGTGCTTGTGCACCTTGGACCCTGGACGCAATCGGCACAGTCGAACCAGGTACCTTCTCCCCCTCTTGACTAGCGGGATAATGTGGCTGGCTAGCAGCTCTTTGTCTGAACTGTGGCTGTTTGGTGTGGCTTATATCCTTACCCGGCAGGGTAGCTACGAAAAGTCGCGGGGCTGGGATGCTATGGCGCGTGCATTCCGTGTTTTAATTAATTTCACTTGCACCCGCGCAACTCGCGCCTGCGCTTCACTCTTTGACCCTCATTAATCAATCGCAACGTCTTTGTCCCCGATTGGGCTTCACTGCGAACACGGAATTACATTCCACAATACACGACTCTCAACTGCACCTCTACCATCTGTATGCCTCCTATGGCTCGGATATCTAATGTTTCCCGCAAGTCGGGCAAATCACGCGCGAGCGACATTCAAGGTACGCGGGCTCCCACAACAAATTCGCAGATCATGTATCGCGAAGAATAAGGGGCTTTCAATACTTGCTCAACCTCATGAAGAGCAACTTTGGTTTTTTTCCTCTCTCGAGTAGTACTAACGAGTCACCCACAGCTGGCGATCCTGTTCCAGTTCGCGCGAAGCGTCGCTACCGCCCCGGCACCGTTGCCCTCCGAGAAATTCGTCAGTACCAAGGACACACTAAGCTTCTGTTATTGAAACTTCCTTTTGCGCGCCTTGTTAGTCCCTTGATCCTTATGCGCCGACCGCGGTTGCCGAGTTGAGCTGAAACTAATATCTGCAACAGGTTCGAGAAATCGCATTAACAGTGCGGCCGAGAGGAGAAGGAATGCGATGGCAAAGCCAAGCTATTCAGGCGTTGCAGGAAGCTGCTGAAGCATTTATGGTGCATCTATTTGAAGACACCAATCTATGCGCCATCCATGCTAAACGAGTCACTATTATGCAAAAGGATATCCAATTGGCAAGAAGAATTCGCGGTATATGGGGAGGTCTTGGCTGATAATGGAACGCCTAATACGAAAAAGAAAAGGACGGGATGGACATCTTCAATTGGCGTTAGGCGTATTTAAGACTATCACACCTGACGTTATGGTGTGAAGTGGGCTCTATTGGCGGCGGTTTGGTTGCAACAGTCAGCGAACGGGACTTTCTCATACATTTGTCCACCGACATAGCACCTTTCTATTGATTATAATATCGAGCAATGATCTTGATGCGCGATGCAAACATTTTCTCCTAATTACTTGTTAGTGACGTGCTCATTGAATTTTACTCGTCAACTGTCAAGAGACATGAGAAAGGCAGGCTTGTGTAACCCAATTTGGGTACTAGAAAATTTCCCTAATGCGGGCATCTGCTTCCTCAGGGCAAGGATAAGCCGAGGTACTGTAGCGGCTTGTATTTCTGAACCAATTTATTCTTAATGTGCATCCTTGTGCACTAACGCTGCTCCTTGATTGGTTAGAAACCAGGTGTTTCTGGCGCCGGCTTGCTGACGGTCCGCCCCTGACGTAATGACTCGAGCACCCAGAAGCTAGTTACGAGACACCCACAACACGGCAGCTCCCCTTCTCTTGTTCAGTTGGACACTTGTCCATCAGTCAGTATTTTTTTTTTCAACCCATGAGACTGCTGGACCGAAGTCTTATTGAGCCTGCCAATACAAACCCCAGGGAGCACAGTGAGAAGGAGCGCTGATAAAATGAGTCGTGTGTTCACATCCAGAGTTACTTTTCGAGCGATAGCTGCTGGCATTGGCCCTGCTGCATGTGCCAGCAGCCTTCTCATGAACCGCCACACCATAAGATGTGACGCACCATCATTGACCCCTTCTCGCCCTCGGCATCGATCAGCCGCACTGGATTTGTCCCCCGAGATTGTCGCCCAGATTTCCAGTGGGAGTGTTACTGGTATGTCATCCCGCGCCTTACTCAACCCCCCCCTTCAACTCTTACCCCAGCCTATGTACTGCTAGGATTCGGCATCGGCTTGATTGTGACCCTCTTTTCCCGCACTATTGCCCTCCTTACCGGCTTGGTTGCTGTAACACTTCATGTAAGCTTTCTATTCTATCGATGATTCGTTTTGATTTCTGACCTGTATGTGACTAGATTGCATCACGATATGGCTTGGATGTGCCTCGTATGCTGGGTGTTCAAAAGTATTTAGATGGGAACACTCTGTGGGAGAAGACTAAGGGGAAGCCGCTTTATACTGCATCGTTTTTGGCCACCTTCCTCTTGGCCACTCTTGTTGATCTGTAGAAAGGCCTATAGCTAGCTGCCCGTCTGAATAGCTGTAGTGGGAGGACAATCGGGAGAGTTAAGGCAGAAGCCTGCCTTTTCTTTTAGCTGTCCAAAGATTCAGGCACTTCTGCTAACTTGCATATATTTCGGCTGTAGTTGAGATGGCGAGCTGATAATTATAGCCACATGTTCTCATCCTCATTTGAATCCCGTTTGAAGGCGAATTCTTTCACTACATTCACCTGACTCAATCACTTTGGAATTGGATTTATGAGACTTGACTATTTTCGTCATTGACTAAAATTATTGCGTTAATTTTCTGTAGACTTGGGTGGCTAAGGCAACGGTCATTGTGACATGGATGGGCCGGTATTTCCTTGATAGAATCAGGCTGTTATTCTCACATACTTTCTACCCCTAACAAGCACCTTCCGTCAGACACTCGCAGTGTTTTCACTCAATGGGTGCCGTTTCCCGCTTCAGCCAAGAAGATGTTAGTCCGTCACTCTCAAAGAGAGATTGAGTCCTCTCCAGCACTTCGGCATGGTACGCGTTAATCCATGTCTTTTCCTCGTCGGTGAGCAGGCTTGAATCAATAAGATTGCGACAGTATGGAACCATAGTGACGTGCTCAAACCCGAGGAATGGTTTATCACCAAATGAATGTTTTGTCTTCATCTCCTTGACAATAATCACGTTTTCGATCCGAATGCCGAATTTTCCATC
Organism: Calonectria pauciramosa; assembly: GCA_017140785.1. NCBI lineage: Eukaryota > Fungi > Ascomycota > Sordariomycetes > Hypocreales > Nectriaceae > Calonectria > Calonectria pauciramosa. The sequence continues at coordinate 1,350,938 of JAACIZ010000008.1, read as the reverse complement.
TTCGTAGTAACCGGGCTCATTGGATATCACGTTGCCTGGGGCGAGTGCAACCTCGGCATACTGAACTCGAGTGCCAATACCGATTGGACCTTCATGGACGTTTAGGAAGGAGCCAATACCATGGCCAGTGCCGTGCCTGTAGTCTAGACCATTTTTCTAATGGCACAGGTTAGCTATAGAGAACCATGTGGTGTATTTTTATACTTACCCAAAGATGCTGACGGGCCAGACAGTCGAGAGCGAAACCAGTGGTTCCCTTTGGAAAGATGGCCATGTCCAAGGCAATATGACCTTTTAAGACCAGAGTATAAGCCTCTCTTTCAACCATTGTCGGAGTTCCAAAGTGAAGTGTTCGTGTTGTATCTGTGGTTCCATCACGGTATTGGGCTCCAGAATCACAAAGATAGATAGCTTCAGGGTCAATAGTTGCGCAGTTACCCCTTTCAGGACCGTAGTGAATGACGGCCGCACTACAAAAGAAAAGCTCATCAGCATATGTTAAGACGGACTTCAGCTTCATATTGAAGGCGAAGTTTAGTTGGCTTGAAGGAGTGTACGATGAATAGCTTACTTTGCACCTGTGGATGAGATGGTGGGAAATGAAAGACCGACAAAATCGGCCTTCTTAGAGCGTAGTTCCTCAAGTTTGTCAGCAGCCTGAACCTCGTCGAGAGAATGTTTTTTGACCACGAGTTCGTCTTCGAGCCAAGCAAAGTATTCGATAAGAGCAGCGCCGTCCCTTACATGGCATGAGCGCATGCCTGAAATCTCAGCCTCTGTTTTGATAGCTTTGGCATCACCAATGGGGCTTCGAACTTCATCAACCATTGAATCGCCTCCGAGGGCTGTCTTTAGGGCCCATGACCCTTTGGATGAAATGAGGAAGCTGCCTTGAGCGGCCCCTTCGGACCCACCCCGTTTGCTTACAACTGCGTGAAGCGCGCGTGCATCGCTCAAAATCGCATTGTAGGACTTGATTGTAACGTTATTGGAACCGAGATGAGAACGAGATTCATCATCAAGTTTGGAGTCATCGATGTAGATCGTGGCAGAGGTAGGAGTGACAATTGCGTAGGAAAAGAAAACGGGGTTATATGGGATATCATTTCCTCGTAGGTTGAAAAGCCACGCAATTTCATCTAGCATGGAAACAACAAAGCCGTGAGCATGCTTTTTTTCAAGCTCTTGACGAAGCTTGGTGAGTTTGTTTTGGACAGTTTCACCAGCAAGATAATCAGGCTGGATAGAAACTGGCTGACTTGGACGGGGCGGTCGATCATTCTCCCAGACTAGGTCAACCAAGTTCTCCTCGATGGGCAGTAAGTCTGCGCCTCCACATTTGTGGATTTTGTCAAGAAGGCTCTTCGCTGTCGAGCCCGAGATGAGAGAGGGGTCCACGGCAACATTCTTTCCTCCGGCAGATTGTTCTGCAGACCATTCTTGCCAAGTCGGAACATCTTGAAGTCCCTGTTTCAACAAAGTCCAATTCTCGTCGAGCTGAGCAGCAGCCTGGTTAAAGTAGCGGCCGTCTGTAGCAAGGGCCGCTGTTTGCAGGGTGACCACGGCGCATCCGGCAGAGCCTGTGAAACCCGTAATGAACTCACGCCTGGCGTCACAACTTGCAATGTACTCGGATGAGTGGCTATCCTCGGATGGAATTACTAAAACCCATAGGTTATTATTAGCGCTGTCACATGCATGAGGGGTCAACCATGGGGGAGATTGAGCTGGAAGTAGGATGTTCTCATAGAGGCAATCTCACCATAGACCTGGACATTACGATCTTTCATCAAGCTCCTGAGGCGGGTGAGCCTCGAGGTGGTATCAACCCTGTCCATAGTGGAAGTTGAGATCAAACGGCGGGTGGGGGAGGTAAATCTCCCAGGCAATGGTGGCCGAGGTGTAGCTAGACGTAACAACCTCGCTGTGGTCTGGAGGAGCATAGGCCCTCGGCAAGACAGCACGCGACACAAACACCAAAACGGGAGCAGTCACGCTTGGAATAACGGCAACTGGGACAGAACGGTGGCTAGGTGGGTGTTCTAGGAAGGAGTATGGTGGGGGTGATGGGGCGGCTTGTCGCTCTGTTCTGGAATTTGGACGGTTAGGGCGGGGCTTCGTTACAAATCAGAAATGCTGGGCTTTTTTGGTTGAAAGAAAATGAAAACTGGCTTCTCCTTTTTGCAGGATGAGAATGGGAAATGGTGATGGAGCAGGCGAAGCTCTGTGTGAGGGCCGAGGTCTGAGCGGGGAACACAAGCTTGAGGTCAGGTAGATTGGGGATTGGGGGAGGAGGTGATGAAAGTGGGGAGTTTGGAGTGGGAGTCATGATGAACCAAGCAAGCTTACCTAGCACCTTCGTTTGCGCGGTTTGTAAAGGGAAACCACCAAAGCCGGAAAAAAGAAGCAATTGAATTTCTAAAATAGGCATGCTAGTAGGGCGTGCAGGGTGATGGTGAGGTAGGGCAAGTGAATCAAGCAATCGGGTCAAAGTTGTACCTCAGGGTGTTTCAAACCCCACGAGACCTCCAGAACAAGGCGAGGATGGAGACCAGTGACGACAGAGGGGTTTCTTGATACAGGTGAGAGGTAACAATAGGCCACGGATCTTTGGAATGACCGTAGTCCCGACGATCTGTCTCCCACGGTCCACTGAGAAGGAGCTAATCATAATGCTACTAGACTGACGTCGAAGACGCTATCTTGCTGTGCTGTGGAGGCCGCGGGAAGATTTGCTGCCGGCTGCCGCGTTGGAAAAGTTCCAGGGGCGTCTTTTTTTCTCTCTCTCTCTCGCTATCACATCGTGGACCCTGTGAGGTACAACAATTTAGCCCAGAGGGTACTTGTATTAATACCACGCTACCGCCGTTAGCGGATATTGACACCTCCGTTTTAGGTATTTGTTTGACCGGCACTGTACTGTAATTCGAGATGTTGGTACCCCCTCACCACTTCCAAATGCATGTCCGTCACTCTGCGACGCTGCAATTAGCCCGCACCGCTTCAACAGCCGCCTTCCCAAAAGAAAGAATAGCCGCTGATACCTGCATAATAGAGTTTTAGAGAGGGATTCGAAGTGGATCATCTATACCACCTTCGTAATTTTTATCTGGAGTTTTGGCCCAGGCCCCGTTAGTGTGTGGTGAGGCGCTGGTTTTATTCAAACGACGACTGGCCACTAACCCGTACCCCACCAAATTGGATGGGAGGGCTCTAACTGCTCCCAACCACCGAAAGAACCAGTCATCTCTTTCGTCAACGGCTGCTTCCCCTGTCACCAGCCCGTCTATCCAGAGCCTCAAGTGCTTTTCTTTCCCAGGCACGACTGCAACGGGGCCTTGTGGGACCTTGTACTTTCTGCCTCTTCGTCATACTTCAGTTTCTGTACAACATTCCGCAGCTCAAAACTTCGAGGTGGCCTGGCGAAACCCAGGCTCTACATCTGGTTTAGAAACGGCCATCTGCATTTCGAAACGCTGAGTTTGTGCCTGAGCTTGCTCGCTTTTTTTTCTCTTCCTTTTTTCTCTTCCTTTTTTCTCTTCCTTTTCTTATTCGCCTTCAGATTTAGAGCTTCATTTCCGGCATTTGCAAACTGAGATTACTGATTTCCCCACCGCCTGCTCAGCCTTGTCTGGACAAGTTTCCGCTTCTCAAGAAACAACTTGATGGTAAAAGCATAGGTGCAACGATGGATGAAATTCCGATTCCCACAAACTTGTCAGAGGTCGAGGCCGTAAGTTTTTATTCTAAGATTAATATTTCCTTTTCCTTGCATCGTCAAGCGATACCCGTCAACTGTGGGTGGCGCAATGACAAGTAGCCTCAAGCTGACACTCTGCAAGCTCATTCTCTCCCTCTATCAGCCAAACCCCCCAGAAGTCATCTCACGAACCCAGTCGACTTTATCGAGACTACAGGGTTCTCCCCAAGCCTGGGGCTTGGCTCGTGATTTATTGAGTCGGCCAGATGACAAAGTCAAGTTTTTTGGCGCCCTCACCATCATCATCAAGCTCAACAATGAGAGGTACGGTTATTTGCCCAAGTCAATATTTCACTTTAAGGATGCTCAACTTCTAATACGTGCCTACTTCTAGCTCTTCCCTCTCAAATGAGGATGCGAACGAACTTCTTCAGAGCTTAGTCGGCTGGTATTTGGAGTCGCTGAGCCAAGGGGATGGTCAACTTGTGGTCAGAAAACTTGCTTCTGCTCTTGCCACATTCTTCCTCCATTTTCACCGTCTCTGGAGCCAATTCATTCGCCATTTATGTCTTTGCCTTGCGTCTAATCAGCCCTGCAGCGCCTCCAACCTGAGCAACGCACCGGACTCGGCCACCATCATCCAACGCCTTGTCCCGAATCAGGTTCGAGCAATCCTCTGGGTCTTGAGCAATGTTTTGGAAGATATTTCCAAGTTTGATCTTAATTCCGCAAATAAGTGAGTTGCACCTAAGAAGAATCTTAAATGACGCTGACTTGATTAGCTTGGGCTTGTATGATGCCATTTTGAACAACATGTCAGACGCTGTCCTTCTCATGACTCGCGGCATGACACCTCATCTTACTTCACAAGCGGCTCATGAAGAAACAATCAGATGTCTTCAAGTGAGTTATAGTTAAATCATTGCGCATGTCTATGGTTGCTAATACATTCTTCAGTCTTGGGTTTGGTTTGCACAGCGGGCATCATCTCGAGATTCTAGACTTGTTCAACCTCTGGGGCCACTAATCACAATAGTTGTTGGATCTTTGACTATTGATGAACTATATGACGCTTCTATAGAGCTCATGATTGATCTCTTGTCAAATTGCTCCATCTTCTTGACAGATGCTCACGTTCAAAGCTTAGGTGAACTCTTCGACAGCGCCTGGTTCTTGAGCAAATATCAGGCATTAATACAGGGTGATTTTGATTTTGATTCTACTCGTCTTGGCCAGCTTCTTCTGTCATTCGGCGATGCTAGAGTCGAAAAATTGATGCAGGCTAGCGATGAGAGGGGCCGAAATCTTTTGTCGAAGCTCTGCGGACTACTTGCCGCTGAAGGCCATCCTGTGGCCGACGATAAAATATTTGTTCCTGCTTTGGAATTCTGGTCAACCTTTGCCGAGACTATGATAGATTCCATGTATTCTGAGGAAAACGCGGCGACTACTTGGGTCCCCCAAGCCCTGTCTTTTGTCTTGCAGGCCGTGTCAAATGCCTGGCAAAAGATAGTCTTCCCACCTCACGAAGAATTCACTTCCTGGGATTCTAATGAGCGTCTTGGCTTTCATGATGCGAGAAAGGATGTCATCGACCTGCTACAGTCAGTCTATTCTTTGTCAGGACCTCAACTGGTGGTGACTTTTGCGGACCTCACCCTCAAAGCTCTCTCCAACTCATCTTGGCTGCAGCTGGAGGCTGCAGCATTCTGCCTTGGTGGCTTAGCTGACTGTGTGGGAGAGGACGCACGATGCGATGAGGCATTGGCCTCAGTTTTTACGTCACCGATGTTTTCTGTGCTCCGTTCTGGAGAGCAGGCTATCCCTCCGCGTGTACGACAAACTTGTGTAGCACTCATCGAGCATTACACGGAGTATTTTGAGCGCAATCTTTCCCACCTACCTCCTGCCCTCAATTTGCTTTTTGTCGTTGTCGGAGAGCACCCTCTAACCTCTGCTGCATCCAAGTCTATTTTTAGACTGTGTTCTTCCTGCAGGAATCATCTTCACCCGGAGGCTGGGGCATTCTTGGACGAATACGACAAGTTGGTCACGGCTGGACGATTGGATTGCAATGCGAGCGAGAAGATACTGGGCGGCATTGCCTCAGTTATACAGGCCATTCCCGACCAGGCTCAAAGGTTTGCGGCTTGTGCTAGGCTTCTTGGCTTCATCCAATCTGATGTCCAGCAATCTTTGGAACTATTACGATCCCCTCAGACTACTCCTATCCCATGCTTTTCCGGTCACGGTTGCTCATACGCATCCTCCGACGAACACCCTGCGCTTCATACCGGGCTAAGAGCACTAAGATGTTTGTCAAGCACTGGTAGAGGGCTTCAGGCTCCGACAGAGCTCGCCGTGGACCTTGAAGATGAGCGTACGGAGGCAAGCGGTTTTGATCCGCAGCTGGCTCAGCTTCAGGAGACCATTATCTCAATTATCTCCCAAGTACAGGGGTCATTTAGCACCAGCGGTGAAGTGGTCGAGATAATTTGCAATGTGTTGAGAAGCGGCTTCTCTGAGGTCGATCCCGGCCCCTTTATATTGCCTCCCCGTGAGGTCACTCAATACTTGACCAACCAGAGTATAAACACACCTAGAGTGGGCCTACTAATGAGCACGGCATGTTCTTTTGTGAGCTCTTTGGAGCATGATGGGCTTCAAGGACAGCATGAAATACTTACAACCTTACTTCTGTGGGTCGTGAGTCTTCTCAGGCAACTGACAAGTGAGTTCGGTCGATATGAAATGCTAATTCCACTACAAAGCATGTTATTCATACTGATTATTTTAAAATTAGACCCGGAAGCTGACCCAGAAGTCGCACAAAACGGCATCGAATTTGTCAGCCGCCTCATGTCCAAACGCCCAGCGATTCTTCTGCAGCTAGAGCCTCAGGATGCCGCTGAATTCTTCTTCCTCTTCACTCTACAGGTGCTTGACGGCAAAGAGCCTTTGCCCAAGGCTAGCGCTTCCGAGTTTTGGGTAAGTCAGCTTTTCATGGCGACATTACCAGGCTGTTTGTTCTAACTTAGGAGCAGGCGGTTTTTGTCAGTGCCAAATGTGACACAAGAGATCTCGATGAAACTGTGGCGCAAGCCATGAATACTCTAGGGCCATTACTTTCACAAAGTTTGGCAAGGAATATTGGCGGAAATGCTTCGCGAAGTGAGCTAGATAAGCTATCGGAGCCGCTCAAAAAGCTCGTCGTCCGCTATCCAATGGCAAAGAATTGGCTTGAAGACGGGTTATCACACTCAACATTCCCCAGCACAAAAGTTACGGCTGAAGAGAAGTCCCTTTTCGTCAAGAAAGTAGTCAGGTATGTTCGCTACCTAGTCTTTATCTGTCTATTTCTCAAGGATGCTAAACCTTCTCTCCTCTAGTCTTCGCGGAGCGAGAACAACGAATCAAATTGTCCGAGAGTTTTGGCTGTCGGCCAGGGGTTCCAACTTTGCATATGCGTCATGAACGAAACGGGAAGGGTGTTCCGAGGGTTTGTTAGCTAAGAAAACCAAACTTCGCATAGGTTTATGGTTCCCATTTGTCCTTCCGTTATACCTGAACATAACGCTCTACTCTTACAATATCCATATATCGTACAAATGGGTGGAGTGGTAAAATAAGAAAATTCTCGCCGGAAAGGGTGCTGGCCCCGGGGGTCGTTGTGCACTAGACGGGACAAATACTCATGCTTAAACCCCGATGGCGGATCTAATTATTTCCATGGTATCTTCGGCGCTTTTCCGCGCCTTTTTGGCGCCTTCTGCCTCAATCTTGTCCAGGTGGGCTTCGCCCGCATTAAGCAGTTGAACATATCGATCATGGATGCCATCCAGCCCAGAGATTACCGCTTCGCTGACCATATCCTTGAGTTGTTTGGGGCTGAAGTTTCTGTGTTCGCTGGCCAATTCCTGGGGACTTCGTCTTTGTGTATCAAAGATGGATAGAATATCTAGAAGATTTGAGATGCCCGGCCGGTTTTCAACGTCGTAAGAAACCCCAGATATCGAGTCGGTTAATGCCGATCCAATCTTTTTCTGGATTTCTCGGGGAGAGTCTGTAATGAGGATGCGCGACCGTTCTGACTTATGCGACTTTGACATTTTGGATGTTGGATCCGTTAGAGACATGATGCGGCGAACGGGAGCTGAGCATACTAGTTAAAAAAAAAAATGAAGGAGGCAGTGAGAAGTACACGTACGCATTATGATATCGGGACAAACAAGATGAGATCCATAAGCATGGTTAAAATTGGTGGCACATTCACGAGCAAACTCGATGTGTTGTTGTTGATCATGGCCAACGGGAACATGAGTTGCTCTAAACCAGATGTTAGTCAAACGAGGATGACCGGAAGCTGGGGACAGCTACGCACCTATGTACAAGAATGTCGGCAGCTTGGAGAACAGGGTATGAGAATAGACCGAGCTTAAGGCGCGAGCCAACAGTCTTGTCCTCAAAAGATGTTCCATCGGTAACTTTCAACTTGCTCTTTAAAGAGAATCAATCAGCTCATTTCCTACATTAAGGGGCTCTATGAGCAAATATGAATTACTCACCTTCCATTGGGTCATTCTCGAAAGATATCCTACGGAAGCCGTGCAGCTGAGAATCCACATAAGCTCTGAATGCGCTGGAACCTAGTCGTTTCGAGTCAGAAGAGCTTGGAGAGCTTTGCACGAGGGCGCTAACAGAGGATTGATAAAAGAGAGTGGCTCTGTCCGGATCGATTCCAATTGCCAAAAGTGCCGCCAATGCTTCACGCTTGTGTCTCCTAAGCTGTTCAGGTGGCTGCGGCATTGTGATAGCATGCAGATCGACGATTGAGTAAATGAGCTTCGTGTTTGGCTCCTCATGCTGAAGCTGTACCCATTGACGCAGCGCCCCGATGTAGTTGCCCAAATGTGGTACGCCAGTAGGCTGAATGCCAGAGAAAATGACCCGAGAACGTAGAGTATTCATCTCCCCTGCTAGCCTCTGCATTTTACTTTAGGGTGGACTTGTTGTTGTAAAGTGAAAAGAATCTTAGCGTTCCTCACTGAGGAGCCTTTCGCGTCAGATGAGGACGGCAAACCTACGAAGCAAAACTGTTCGTATGCATCTATCGGGGACCCACCAAAGATCGTATAATGGCGAAACTTCTCGAGCAGCTCTCCCTTCGGCTGTATTAGAAGTATGACAAGAAAGTTAACGAAGTTAAACATACTGGATTCTTTCTCTTTATACAAAAGAAAGAAAGAAAAATATCTTTGCTCATTCGCAACCACAGCTATCGACATGACAGCCGTGATTGCAATGCGTACCTTGACGACATTTTCTACTCAGCTACGAGTTTTTATTTTATTTTGAGAGGGACCTGTTTCACTATGACCCGATGTCTTTTGCCTACGCCACTTAGGATAGTCTTACAAAAACCCTCAAGATTCTCCAAGATCCTATTGTACATGCTATGATAGATACAGTCCTTCCCGCCTGTGGGCTAGCCGCCATCAATCTATAGATAGAGGGCATTCCCCTACGGGAAGATTCCTTCCAGCTCTCTTGACGACCCTATACTTCGGTCGTCGGCGGTAGTTTCAGGCCAGCAGCCTCGCGGAACCGTCGAGAATTGAGGAGCTCCTCTACCTTTTCGGCAGTCCCGATCGTCTTGGTTTGTCCAAGATGTGCCCATTTAGAGTCAATCTGACCCTGCTGGTCTTCGGGAAGAGCATCCATATCTTTGCCAACCCCAAGCTTGCTGAACTCCCAGAAGTTGGCCTTCATACCCACACCATAGTACTGGTGTTTACGCAGATAGGCCAGCCAAATTTGAACAGTCTCAGGATCTCCATCTCGAATTTGGATCAGGCGTCGCAGAGTTTTTCGCTCGAAGTTTTCTTGTGCCTTCTTGAAAATGAAGTGACTCTTGGGGACTGTCCACCGCTCAGTGATACGCGGTAGGGGGACAGGACCGTATGCGGGCAGGCCGAGGTAATAAGCAGCTCGTAGAGCGAAATCAGAAAAGAATTCGAGAGGCTGCGTGCTGTAGGAGCGAAGCTGGAGGTCGCATGAAGGAATGCCGTATTGTGCCTCTCGGCGTAGTGGTTTGAGGTGCAGTGCTTCGAGTGATCGAGGGTGGCGTGATGGCTTCGTGGTGTTATTCTCCGAGTCGGGTCCCTTGGTTTTTTCAGGATGTATGGCACCAATTGAGGCTCTATAGATTGTTAGAAGAGGCTGGAAAGTGGTGTGTTTGGTTACTAGAGCTGGGAAGCAGAATGACATACACAGTGCTCTGGGCCCGGCGGGCAGTCCATTGCGCCTGGCCCTGCTTCCAAGTGTTAGAAATGAATATTTCACCAGAATGGTAGTTTTTAGTCATACCGGAATGCGCACGAGGGATCGAAAACTGTGACGCAGCATTCTACTTTCCATGACGAAGGTGAGGTACAAAATTGAACTCAAGGCTGTCAGGAACAGAAAACATGAATGCGGTGCACGGGCCACCGCCACCCTTGGGCCACCCATGTGGCTCGTTCGAGCATTTGCAAAACAAGCCGGGAAAACACCATCTCTTCTTTCTAGGCCTCCTTCAGAGCCCCTCGTAACTACTAAAACGAAAGGCTATCTGTATTCTGAAACCTTCCTACACTCACTCAAAGGGCAAGTTTACACAGCATTCTTAACCATCACATCATAGAGCTCCCAAAAGAACGGTGCGCTGCCACCAGTGTGTTCGCAATATTACTAGTGACCTGGGTGGTCCAGATTAAATCACGAAGTTGAAATTTTCTGATTCCATTAATCAGATAGAAAAAATGAGGCACGAAGTTGGATGGGGATTAATTTCTTTTACGGCGTTGGGCAACTAGTTTCTTATAAAACCCCTTCTTTCCGCTTGTCTTCTGTTTCTGGATGCCGGCATACTTCGTGGTGAATTTGGCTGAATCCTGGGAACCCATTACCTCCTCTAAAATTGTACCTTTCCTCTCCTTTCTGGTCAACCTGGCACTATAAAACTCGGTTGGGCCAGCAATGATCTCGCCCACGTGGGAGTATTCGGGCGCGCTAGCACGAAAGGCCTTTTTCTGGTGTTTGGGATCTAGAACTCCTCGCATACGAAGCAATTGCCAATCCCGTTTAAATTGAGGCGTAAGTTCAGTCTTAGGTAGGTCGAACCACTGGGATCCTGCAGTAGCCTGTCAAAGTGCCATGTTAGCTTGCGCTATTCCCTTGAACTGATGAAGAGGGCAACAATGGGGGTTTTTAATGCAGAGTCAGAGTAACTATGATAAAAGGAAATCATGAGGCCATGGTCCTGTGATCCAAAACGGATGCTTGTTCCATGTCAAAAACTACCACAAGGGCTAGTTCTCATCATCCAAACAGAGAGCGTGGAAGAAAAAGAAACGATCGCAAGCGAATTGTGTGCTTACCTTGGCTTGGGCCTTCTGTCCCGTTCGTGGTTGAGGGGGAGCTCGAACAGCTATGTCGTTGGTCTTGCTGCCATCACTGTTGGACCGCGACTGGACCTCTGTCAGAGCGTTGAGCTTCACCCCAGCGACCGCAGCAATTGGGACAGTGACTGCGGGTGCAGCGTCATTTTTCAGACGCTGCTCGGCCTGGCGCAGTAGTTCATCGACCTGAGCATCTGAGATGTCCGTCATGGTCTGATGTGAAGGAAAGAAAGAGTTCTGAAAATTCCCGGGCTGGCTCGCGACAAAAGGTCGAGAAAAAAAATGGTTCGGTGGGGCAGGATCCACAATGTGTGAAAATGAGAAGCTAGACCGAGCTCGGTTCAACACTGGCCAAACAGACTGTCTGCCACATTGTGGCACAGTGACGCGGTGTGGCGGTGCCGCCCCTCCCACGAGCAAGCTCTACTCGAGTAGCGCAGATGCCCAATCGTCATCGCTATTCCGCCAACCTCTCATTGTTTACGCTTCCCCCAAATCCCCCATCAGCCATCATGGACCCGCAAAACACTTCAGCTTCGTCGCACTCTCAGCAAAACCGGCCGAGGCCAGTTTATGACTCCAGTCAGGGCGGTCATTATGGTGAGTCTTGACTGCATCCCGCCACTCGCCGCTTGCTTCATCTCGCTAACTCAGACGCGAAGGCGCCTGTGCCGCCGTAGGTTGACCTCGACTTCTTGTAACTATAAACACTACCAACACTGATTTTTTTTTAGCTAGCTTCACAAGGCTTTGCGCCCTCTGAGCTCTACACCGGTCCTTGGGCCAATGTAAGTTGCACCCGTTCTCGTCAGGATGTGCACCGCTCACTAACGGCAACAATGTAGGCTCACCAAGGTCTCACAGGCCAATACAAGGACATATTGACAACATATTGGCAACACACCATCAACCACCTGGAGAATGACACACATGACTATAAAATCCACCAGCTGCCTCTTGCGCGCATCAAGAAAGTCATGAAGGCTGATCCTGAAGTCAAAATGATATCTGCCGAAGCACCCATCCTTTTCGCAAAGGGCTGCGACATCTTCATCACCGAGTTGACGATGCGCGCTTGGATCCACGCCGAAGAAAACAAGCGACGAACCTTACAACGTTCTGATATCGCCTCTGCCCTGGCCAAGTCCGACATGTTTGACTTCCTCATTGACATTGTTCCCCGCGAAGAGGCTTCGTCGCACGCAAAGAGAACGACTGCTCAAACCGCGACCGCCCCTCAAGTCCCCTCTGCTGGCCAACCCCAGCTTCCTGGTCAGCACGCCAACATGGCTCAACCACCGAATCACTCCTCGTCGCACCCTATGGGCCCTACGGATTACATGAGTGGTCATGGGCTGGCTCCTGACCAAGACTACCGACAGAACCCCAATATGTACCCAGGTCAAGTTCCAGCTGGTCCTTCCGCTCCATACGGCCAGACCCAGCCCCCCTCCATGTATGGCGAGATGGAGGGGATGTACCCTTACTCCGCGATGCAAGCTCAGCAGGTATGTCAAGCACCAATTCGCCACGTTTGAAATGATGAAGAATGATGCTAATGCATTTGTGCAGGCTCCAATGGCTTCTGAGGAGTTTGAATAATTCTGGCAACCGGCATTGTCAGTTGAACTGGCCAAAGCATAGGCAGATTTGCAGGGTGTATAAAGAACTGCACTTGAAGGGACATGGAAATCGTGGAAAGGGCTTGGCGCAACGGACTTGTGTTTGTTTTTAAACATGACTTGCCAGGCATGTTTCTGCCTGCTACAATCGCATATCACCGTAAAGACATTCGTTCCAATATGATGTTGGATTTACTATCATGACGCCGCTGTTTCTTCCAGGTGCCTTCGATCCCGTTCCCATTCATTTCATCATTCCAAATCGTGAGGAGAAGTTGGCTAGTGGGTTAGCAGAGGCCTGGGTAATGGGTGTCAACCTGCAAGCAGTCAGTAGCGGCTCTTCCAAGTTCTGCCACTTTAGAGGGCCGTACTTTTCCAGCAGAGTTGGTCCATTCAGAGCATCAACCCGTCCGTATTTTTTATTGCGCGAGGAAATATCAAAGAATTCATCGTGATTATCAGATTGCAAAAGATTGATGGTTTGTTGCAGCTCATCAAGGTTTTCTCGCAGCATCTGGCCGTTTTCAAGGCTGTCAACAAACTCAGTGAGATATTGTACATCCTGTGCGAGGGCCGAGACTCCATTGGGATTGATATGTTTTACTTCGGGTGACAAAGGCAGTGCCTTATATTATGGTCAGAAAACTGGAGCATTCACTCGAAGTAAAGGACTAACCAAAATTTTACTCGCAGTGTGGCTAAGTGCATCAAAATAGATCAACTCTTTAATCTCTCTAGGCAAGCCTAATAGAGTGGAGCCCATGATGTTTGAAAGGTATCGGGTGAGAGTCTGCATGTAGTTACTTGGTTCACTTGCGACTGTCGACGCAGTCCTAGAAACGTCCGTTAGTAATCGATGATCCAATCCCACTTCTTTAAACACCTTACCAGTCATATTCAGCAGTGTCTACGAGGTCGTCAATCTTGGAATTGACCAACTCGAAAATACGCTTCTCTGCAGTCTTCTTGTTGTTTCTAAAATGTTCCGTCGCACTCAATTTAAGAGGGCCTCCAGCTGATGTAGATGACCTAGCGCGGATGAGCAACTGTTCCAGCTCTTGACAGGCTATCTCAAAGTGCTCCAAGTTGATGAGGATCTGCACAATCTGCCCTAGGTACTGCGAGCTCAGGCGTTCAACGAGAGACTTGCAGACTTTTTCAGTCAGCAGCTCATCTAGCGACTGGGAGTTGTAAGCTACTATTAGTTCAAGAGTAGGACAAAGTTGCTAGGACTCACCTTTTTCAAGGTTTCATCAATAACATTTGGGTGTTGGAAGTGGTCATCAGAGAAAAAGTAAAACTGATTCAGGAAATTCCGAATATCAATACAGCAAAGAGGATACATCTGCGAGAATGGGAGAACGCATGGGAATCTTTTTTCTTCTGTGTTAGCATCCTAGACAACAATTTCTTGGGCATCAATATTAAGGCGTACGTAAGTTCTTCAGCTGATTTCTCTTGCACGAACCAGCTGACATTCACCACCTTCTCGTATTCTTCGAGTGAGTTTATTGCCATAGGCATATAGTCATCAGTTGAGACGATCTGGCAAAATATATCAACATTCTCCTTTGCAGGCCAGCCTTGGATACGCACCTCCTGAAAGTCTTCACTGAATCGCCGCTTCAGTAGTTCGGCATACTTGTCGAAAAGCGTAAGGAGAAAGTTATCCAACATTAGAACTGTGTAACCCCAACCCTGAGACAAGTAAGTATAAATTCAGTCCATCATGCACGAAATGGCGTACCTCCATAGTTTGGATGAACAAAGCAATGAATCCCTTGATCTTGAGTAAAACCTCAGCATTAGTCACACTGCCCAAAGCCTTAGATGTCAACTTTATAGCAGCGCTACACATTGATTCCCACAGCTCCTCAACCTAAAGAAGATGTAAATCAGCCCAACACTCAAAGTAAAGCGGAATGAGAGCTCACATCAGCTGCAGAACGCAAGTGGGGTACTCGCCGCATCGTCGCTTTTTCAATAATAGAAAATCCTGTAATCCCTTCCAGTAAACTACTCAAAGATGATTCATCTTCCGCCAATAAATCAACAGAGCTAGGAAGGAGGAGGTCCTTTTGTTGTCTTCGAGTAGCGCCATACTCGGAACGGAACTTGTCAGTCTGTCCGAGGGCCTCGTGAATATGAAGTGCCTCAAACAGCGGGGTAAAGTCAACTTGGAGCTCCTCATTATCTAACACATCGAATTCTTCGTTTTCATCACTAACAAGCTCGATGGCCGAATTCAATTTGAAGTTACCAAGAAAAGAATCTGCCTCGACTCTGGTCCTCTGACGTGACCTTCGAAGCTCGGTATGGTAAAAAGCAACTTCGCCAAGGAATTGAGAAGTTTCACGAATACGATATAGCCATGTGTTGAGGTCAGTCATAACAGCTTCGGAGATGGCCTTTTGGGATGCAGGGATGGATTTTTGGATGACATCGGCCAGCCGATGTTGGGTAGCATAACGATTTTGGATAATTGGAACGAGATATTCATTCTGAAGGTCTTCAAGAGACTTTAAGGCCGCATAGTACTTTTTACGGCGAACGAGGTCGTGGGCGTTATTCACAGCATGGAGAATCGTCAGGGACTCTTTCAGAGCGTCGGTGGCATCGGCAATGTTCTGTCGCACGGCTTTGGTGTTGACCAGTCCACCTTTCTGCTCTGCTAGCTTCTCAGTGCTCGACTGGATAGACTGGTTCAGTTGGAGGATCTCGGCAGTCAGCGTGACGGTGCCTTCTCGAACGTGCTGTAGGCGATTGACGGATTCCAAAAACTCCTCGTGCTTTGTGAGGCCGATGCGCTCGATCTCTGCTTCGCGATCTTCGTAATATCGACTAAAGCATTGCGTCAAGATTGGTGTCCGATTTGATTGGGACGCATCCTTCAGCACTGGAATCAACTGATCGAGGAAGTCGGAGTCTGCTGATGCGTGGATGACCTAAAACCCACCATGGTCAACATGAGAAATGGGCGGGGCAGGGCTCAGTTCATTACATTTGGTACTGCAGATGCATAGTCATCTACAGCCGGCGGACGTCGTGGCATGCCGGCTATCGGGGGTCGCTTGGGAGCAACAGCGAGGTTGGTGGGGATGAATGAATGAATGGCGAGGGTCGAGGTGTCGTCAGAGCTGCCAAGCTAGGACATGCCAGCTTACTGTGGCAATCTAGCACCTAGCACTGCAACGCGACGTGCAGCTGGCCGCAAGACTAGGATACCCCACCACAGGCTGGCACGTGGAAATACCAAAACAGGCTAGCCCACATCAATCTAGTTTGCCACGAGATCACATGCAGATATTTCGTCCAAGCAGAACGAACCTCCTGTTAAGCAAGATCGCTGATCTTTACAGGCGGGAGAATGGTTCGGCGAATGCAAAAGAACTAGTAGCACGTAAACAAACACCAGAATACACTTTAGGTCCTCTGAATAAGCAACTGTGCCATCCTAAATTGAATAGCCTCCTGCTTACTGTTTATCTCGTGGTGTCGATAGTATGCTGCCCGAAAACTGTGGAGGAATTGGTCCTATTTGAATGGGATCAGGATTAAATAAGGTAAACGCAAAGGTTCCCCAGCGTTGCTACTCATAACTCCGCTGCATGCAACATTGCCCCGGATTCTTTTCTCCTCTTTTTAAGCCATAACTCTGTAATCAAACGAATCAACCCCCCCGCACACACACACACAAACTTAATGGAGTGTAATTGAAATCAGGCACTATCATGATTTCATTTTTACATAAGTGTTGTTGTTTATTTATCATAGTTCTTGAGTTATCTCTTGAGTTGATGGTGAACAAAATGTGCTCGTTTGTTATCCAACCAAGCAAATCGCATGCTGACTGGTTTGTTCCCTTGTCAACAAAGCCATTGTTGGTGAGGTTGCAGTTGATTCCGCTTGTTTAAAAGGCCATTCTCAAATCAGTGTTTCTCGTTCAAATCTCTTTCTTCCTCACTTAGACATTACAAGGTCGGAAAATACAGCCGCTCCATGTACAGTGGCTCCTTTGTAGCCAACCATACGCCAGTTTCCTTGCAGGTGCCTGACAACTATCGGCCTTGCGCCGGACCTTCCTCTTTCTACTTATGCCTGAGGTCCTATCATCATAAACCTGAGGCAAGTAAACGCGGTTGACTGTTCCCTTCCTGCCCAAAGTATTGCCACCGGCAAAAATGTTTCCCTAAGCCCCCTTCCCACTACAACGGATCTCCCACCTCTTTTTTCAGTTTTAATCTGGCCCAAATTGTGGGGGGTGAGCTTTGATTCACTTCCATTCTTCCCTGTCGTTCTAGACAGCTTGTTCAACCAACCTTGTACTCTTACAACCACAAAGCTAGCCTCAACCGTCGCAAAAGCGACAAGGACCTTTCACCATGTCTCAATCTCGAGAAAGCTCCTTCAATCTGACATCCCCTCAGCCATCTGCCGATGCAGGAGATGCTTTCAGAGCTACCCCAGATACTCATCTGGCAGCTTTTTCTCCGGGGGACTGTTCTGTCAAGTCTTCTAAACCCTATCAAAACTTCTCGGGGTCATCCTCAACAGCTACTCCAGTCAAGCCACCCATCAACAGTTGTCAAGGACACATTTCCCAACTCGATAAAGATCCATTCGTGACCCCTATCCATAGCACTAGGTTGTCACCAACTGCCTCCACATTCAGCCCAGATGGCGAGTCATTCGGCTTCTCTCTGTCTCAGAACAATGGGCCCATCGCTACAGTTTTGAGTACTGAGCTTGGAATTTCTCATGATCTCGATGTTTCTTCTTCTGGTTTGGTCTCTATTTCTGAGGTTCACGCCTGTCTAATGGTACAAACCTCTTCTCTCTCCCTGTTTTCAGCATAAGCTAATGTCAATACAGGATTTGGTCGAAAAGGGGGCAAAGCTTCGCGGCAATCATGAACTTCAAGCAATGGGTGAAGGTGTTTCCATCCACTTTTCTGATATCAGGGATGCTTGTTGGGCTTTCTCTGCTTTGCAGTTGATGAAAAAAAGCTGGAGTGTCACCTACGCCACTCACGATATCGCCGAGGTAAATATTCTTCTCTCTTTGACTAGGGCGGTGCTAATAATTTCATTCAGAAGGACGGACCCAATAGTTTAAGCGAAAGACTTTCGCAGCTTGGACAGGTTCACTTTATAGCGAACCCACCCTCAGGGTCTGGTATCAACGCCGCGCAAATGACCGAAGCCGTCCAAAGAGTTCTCCAGAGTTGTGGCGATCTCTTTGCATTTGTGCGACAGATCAGCTACCCCGATGGCGCCTTTCGGGGAATTGCACAGTTTTGCAAAGCATCGGACGCTGTCGTAGCTCTCAGAACATGTAACGGGATCACTATTGGGGTAGGTTCACACTTCCAAGGGAATGCATTCATCTGACATTTTCTTCTAGGGCATCCATATCGCGGTTGCAGCCCCTGCCTCCAAAGCTTCAGTCACTCACCATATTACGGAGGCATTTCAAGATTTCTCGTTGACCAAAGCGCCAGCTCATCTTTATCAACAGGAAGTCACTGGCAGTCAGGTCGCTCCGGCTCTCCCCTCGCAATCAGCGCTTTCTATGTACCCGTTCATGATCCAGTCTCCCTTGGCACCAAATATGCCCTTCCTTCTTGATCAGGTTCCGCCCTCGGGGTCAATGAGTGCCGCTGGATCAATGACTTCATCATACCCAATGATTCGTCCCCTCTATCAAACACCCCCATCTCCAGCAATGACTATCCGGACTGATTTCAGTCCATCGCGTACCCCGTCTGGGTACCCCAGGTTTGACACTCGCCGACAGAATGCAGCTCGAATCGTGAGGTCACCTTATCACAACTCAGCGAGTCACCACAACCATGTCGACATCAGCCGGATCCGAGATGGCATCGATGTTCGAACTACTGTATGTTGCCCTCTCAAACGGCTGACTCCTGCTTACCTAGTTAGATAATGCTCCGCAACATCCCAAATAAGGTTGATCAAGTTATGTTGAAACGTATCATTGACGATTCAAGCTGGGGCAAGTACGATTTTATGTATTTGCGCATTGATTTCGCCAACGACTGCAAGTGAGTACACTTTGATCTAAATAGCCCCTATATACAAATAAAGCTAACGTATTGCATCCAGTGTCGGGTATGCTTTCATCAACTTTGTCGATGTAAGAATCCTTTTCCAATTTCATAAGAATGTTGCTAACGTAAGAAAGCCTCTCGACATCATTGACGTTAGTGCTATCCCCTCTCTAGAACTTCCGCCATGGTTGCGAGGGAATATTAATGCGCTAATTAGTTTGTCAATGCCAGAGGAAATCAACGGTGGTGTGTATATCTGTTTTGGTCACAGGAAATAATCCAGGTTAACAAATTATAGGAACTGCTTCAAAAGTGACAAGGTCGCTGAAATATCCTATGCCAGTACATCTCCCCGCCTTTCCATCTTTCCAATATTTTCAACTAATGGCGGGTATGTAGCCATTCAAGGCAAGGATTGTCTTGTGCAAAAGTTTCGAAACAGTTCGGTCATGCTAGAAGCACCGCATTACCGCCCCAAGGTGATTTTCATAAAAGAACACGCCTCAAATTCTAAAGCTAACATAGACAGCTTTTTTTTACCTCCAACGGGCCTATGCCCGAACTTGCTGGCCAGGAAGAGGCATTCCCGGAACCTGATAATCAATCCAAAATGAAAAGGAGCTGTGAGAATGCCGAACATGTTGGTAAGCAAAACTCAATGATATGTTGCTTGAATGATGTCACTCTAACTGGGCTTCTTTTAGGTCTTTTCACACCGAATTCTGGCCAGCACTTTCGAGATGAGCAACGCCGCAGGCGCTCTCAGTACGATCGCGGTACAAGACTCGCAGCACTGGACGAATATGACTACGACACGGCAATCCAGCATTATTATGGCCCATCCACGCAATAATTTTGAACGCTTTTTAACCAGGGATTTCGACCGTTTAGTCAACCATCTCGCTCTCATAAGCATGGATCTTGGCGGGGTTTCCCTAGTGGTAGACTTTTAGGCAATTGTTGTTGTATTTTGCTTTGTCATCTCGAATAGTCACGATATGAGGTAGCCTTCCAATTCCTCATCTCAAATGAGCACATCCAATTACTGGCCGCCTCCTTCTACTTCAGGGGCATTTCATTTCTATTCGTCCCCATTCCATACTACAAAGATAAACTAATTGTTCCACCAACGCCTTGCGTAGTGCAGTTCCATGTAAGACTATTGTAACAAGAAAAGATACGCGAAATAAAGTAATATAAAATAATCCCGTGCAGCATCAGCTACGGGGAAGATGGGTTCTCGGGGAGGGCGGGCAAGGGCTTGCGGACATTCCCCTGCTGTTTGGACGTGGGATGGCGCAGAACCGTCGACTGACTTTCACGCGATTGAAGAGGCATATCGACAATCGACAATTCATCCACCAAGGTAGGTGTTGGTGGAGGCGATAGGCGTTCCTGTGGAAGCAAGGTAGCCTCATCTCCAACCGAATGTTCGGCTCGAAGTCGCGAGGCAGAACTTGGCTCGGAGTCTCCAGCTGCCGTTGTACCTGATATAAAGTCAATTCCCGTGTGCATTGTATAGGTCGCGACTTCATCTCTTGTTGTATCGTAGGTCGGCCCATAGATACCACGGGTACGAGCGTAGGCTCTGGGAGACACGGTTGATTCGTACGGGGAACCGCTGGCTTGGTCCACAGAGGGGGCAAGATATGGGAGAGAAACACCACGAGAGAAGATGACCAGAACTAAACACGAAAGCAGAAGCACCGCTTGCACGATTGCCATTCTCTTTTGGAAAACCACCTCGTCAGCAAGCAGGTTGAGTCTACTGCTCAGGGCGACGATCTCACGCTGGGACTGTTCACGTTGGCTTTCCAAAGCAATCACTGTAGACTGCCAAATCTGGTCATACTGGTCGCGAACGTTGCGCATATCCGCTAGCACCGTCCGATTCAGATGATCGAGAAACAGGTTGGCTTTGGAAATTTGCTTCTGTTCGGTTCTCTGCAACGATTCTTGCAGGTGGCGGGCTTGATCCTCGACATACTTCAAAGATAGCGTCAGGTTCGATTCCACTTGCTGCAAACGCTTCGTGATGGCCTTGAAGAAACCTTCTTGAACTGGTGGCGAGGTGACGGAAGTGCCCGTGGATCCACTAGTACGATTTTTCCCGCCAGCAGAACCTGGGGGTGAGACTTTGCCAACTGGGGCCATTGAAGCATTTGGCTCGGAGTTCGAGGCCGTTTTGCCACTACCCGCCTGAGCGGTTGGGTCTGTTGCCGAATCCATAACTGAAGAAATGGGCTCAAGTGAGGTATTGATCGGTTCCCCAACAGATGATGGTGTTGGCGGAGCCATCGATGGCGGTGCTGTCAATGCTTCCTCCACAGGAGGAGGGCCGGTTCTTGTGACCGGCGCTCTTGGAGTTCCTCTACCCTCAATCGGGTTCTGAGGCGGAGCCTGACCACCAGGGTTGCGTGGTTCGCTGGCATGCGCGTCACTGTGACGGGAGATATCTCCGGATGTCTGATTGAGGTGTGCCATACATACATAGGTAGCTTGTGAGAAGAGCTGAGAAGCTGCCATCGCTGGACAACTCAAGGCTTCTTCAACAAGTGGACCCTCCGAGCTTGTCTCATTGTCCAAAGCCCCATTTTGGCCATCCGTGTTCTCCCCCTCATCTTGGATGTAGAAATGGGGATGCTCCTGGTCATATTCAATCTGCGGTTCTTCGTCTCGACTGGCCTCGCCATCCTTCCATGAGTCAAGTAAGCGCGAGCCATGAACTCGTAGCAATGATACAGGGCAGTAATATTCGTTGCCATAGTGTGTGAGGAACTCGATCCGAACATATTTCGCCCATATTTGGGGGTTTTCGACGAGGAATGGCTGAATATCTCTGGAATTCCTTGCCTCGAATGTGCCCAAGTCTCTCCAGCGGTCTGCTTTCACGGGGTAATGATCGCTAACGCTGAGTTTAAAATGCCGTATCATACTCGAAAAAAATTCGAAATTGGCCAAGACGATCGTGTCAATCAATATGTCATCGCTGAGCTCGACAATGACAAACTTTTGGCGAGCAGAACATTCCAGGAGCATGTATGAGTCCTTATTCTCAACTAGGATTGCTTTATAATTCTTTGCACCAGGACTCCACTTGAGAACAGTAGCACCACCATCAAAAGAGGAATATGAGAAGCGCTCTTTGCAAGTTTTACCAGCGTCTTTGCTTCGGTGGATCGAGGGCCTTCCATCATCATCATATGCCACGGGGTCACCAACACCATGCTCACCCGAGCTACTCGACTGGGAACCTGCGATACGATCTCTTTGATCGCTGGGCTTATTATTATCGAGGTAACTGTCAAAATTCAACGAGATCTCGTCTTCCTCTCCAAGACCGGCATGGCCCATATCTGGTGGCATTCTGTCATCTGACCGTCGGGGGTTCGAGTTTCTAGACCTAATATCTTTCGGGTCTTGCCCTGTTTCTCGCAGCATCTTTTCTTTCCAGTCCTCGAAGGACATGAAAGGCTTGGTGGTGCCATCTCCAGCAACTTCTTGTGATTCAATTATTGATTCGCCAGACGCGGTAGAAGTCACGGGTTCGGTCGGAGACGCAGGGGACGCCAGATCGTTTGTTGCAACATTTGAGTCGGTATCAATAGGGTAGTCGGTGTGAGATTGCCCTGAGCTCGCCCAGGTGCTGGTAAGGCAAGACTGGGGTAGGGAATGGGTGATGTAATTGATCGTGATGGCGTCGCAAGTGGTCGCCGTTGCTGTGGTTTGAACAGATCCACTTCTAGAATCAAGCTGAGCAGATGAATGGTGTATCCCGAGTAGTATCAGCGCAATCGACCGGGAAAGGCGCAAACAAATGAGTGTCATTATGTTGGGAGAAGACGCGGTTGAACCACACGCGGGGCATGATGGATGAAGTGGCTTAAGTGAGTGAGATAAGATAAGGCTATAAAAGGAGTGAGGTAGGTTTTTAGAGCTAGCTAATATTAGCTTTATATCTTAGGAAAATATAATTAAATTAAAATTAAAAAATATATAAAAATCTTTTTATAAAATTTTATTTATTTAGATTTTATAATATTAAAATTCTTTAATAATTTAAATTAAAAATTTTATTTTTAGTTTATTTATTTATATAAATTTTTTTTATTAATTTAATATTATATATTAATATTTCTTTTTTTAGCTTATTTAGCTAAATATTATAATATTTATTTTTTATTATTAATAAATTTAATAATTTAAATATTAAAATTATTTAAAAAAAAAATTTAAAAATTTTAATAATATTATTTAAGCTTTTAATTTAAACTATATATTAAATATTTAAAAATATACTATAAAACTTAGTAATAATATAATATAATTGAGATCAAATTTTCAATATCCTATAATTATAGGAATAGCTTAATATGGTTGCCTGTAAAATAAATAAAGTTTATTATTTCTTAGTATAATTACCCTTGCACCAAATTATTAATAGAGAGCTTATATAAGATAAAAACCTTAACAAGCTTTATAATAAATAAAGGGAAAATAGTTTACCTATAGCCAATTCTAAAGTATGCTATATCATCCAAACATTCTTATTAAACAAACCTGATAATGGCTAGCCCTAGTGGGTTATTAATAGGAATAAGAGAAGGCGAGCAGTAATATTTACAATGCAGCCGATGTATTATCTTAGCCAATAGTATCCCGCAAAATATAGCAATAATAAGATATAAGGAATTTTATATATAGGTAAATAGATTTATTAGAGGCACTAACCGGGCTTTTTTTAAGAAAAAAATATAATTAAAATATTAAAAAGAATATAGGCCTTAAGAATAATAATATCTTTTATTATTAAATTAAAATATATTAATTTTAAAATTAAAATATTACTTAAAATCTATAATAATTAAGAATCTTAAGCTTTTTTTAAAATATTGTAAAAAGTACTATAGCTAATAATAAAGTACTTTATATAAAGCTTAAGCCTAGGGCTTAAGTAATATTATTAGGACTTTTTAGAGGAAATAAAGAAGAATAAATATAATATATGGTTTTAGTACTTAAATTATTAAATCCTATAATAATAAAAGCTAGGCAAAGAAGGACATAAATATGTAATATTAAATTAATAAAAGAAAATTATTTATTTAAATAAATAAGCTAAAAGCAAAATTTTTAATTAAAATTATTAGGGAATAATATATTATAAGAAAAATAAAATATAATTAAATAAATTTATTAAAAATATTAATTAAAAAATCCTTAAAAAAATAATATAATTATAATCTTAAAAGCTATATATAAAGAAAATATAATAATAATTTTAATAATAAAATTAAAATATATTAATATTAAAATAAAAATATTATTTAAAAAATATTATAATTATTAA
>JAACIZ010000008.1:1309123-1320379 GCA_017140785.1 Calonectria pauciramosa | reverse complement strand
TTTATATTAAACTATTAATATAAAGCTTATATAAAATAAAAACCTTAATAAGCTTTATAATAAATAAAAATAATATTTATTTTATAATTAATTCTAGTATATATTATATAATTTATATAATTTAATTATTCTTATTATAATAAACATAATAATATTTAATTTATACTTTGAGTATATTTTTTAAACTAAAAATATATTATAAAATATAGTAATAATATAATAAAAAAATAAGATATAGATTTATTAGAAATATTAATTAGAAAATCCTTAAAAAAATAATTTAATTAGAAGCTTAAAAGCTATATATAAAGTAAATAAAATTATAATAATAGCCTTAATTATAAAATTAAAATATATTAATATTAAAATAAGAATATTATTTAAATATTATTATAATTATTAATTTTAGGCCTTTTTTAAAAAATAATAAAAGATATTATAGCTAATAATAAAATACTTTATATAAAGCTTAAGTTTAGAGCTTAAATAATATTATTAAGATTCTTTTGAGAAAATTAAAGAAAATATATATAATTAGTAATTTAAAGACCTAAGTAATTAAATTCTTTAATAATAAAAGTTATAAAAAAAATATAAATATATAATATTAAATTAAGTTAATAAAAAAAAGTTATTTATTTAAATAAATAAGTTAAAAGTAAAATTCTTAATTAACACTATTAGGGGCTATTAATAAGTAATAATATTACTTTTATTATATTTATTATATAGCTTAAAAAATCTAACTTACTAGCTAAAAAATAATAAATTAAAAGAAATATATAAAACTTTCTTTATTAATAAAATATTAAAAAACTTAATTTCTTTAAAATATAATATTTTTATTTTTATAAGTATTATCTAGAATTTAAGAAGATATATATTAAAGCTATAAATAAGGCTTATAAATTATTTAAATTTTCTAATATAAAGGTTTTAAGGTTTTTCTTTATTTTTAATTATTATATTAATCTTTTAGAATATTACAATAAAAATAAATATAATATTTAAATTATATACCTTAAAACATAAATTAAAGTTCTTATAGTTTATATTATATAAATAAAATAACTAAAGATTATAAATCTAGTAAATTATAAAGTATATATATATATATATATTAAGATAGTAAATATAACTAAAAATAAGATTCTTTCTTAGCTAATATTTAAAATATATTTATTTAAATTATAAACTAAAATAAATACTAATAATCTTCTTAGTATATAATTCTTATAATTAAATACTAATTTTAATAGTTAATATACTATATTTAATTATATTTATAATTTTAATATATATTTATAAAAACTTTATTAAATATATAAGAAAAATAAATATTATTTATAAATTAATTTAATTATAATAAATTACTTTATAATATTAAATTATTTTTAACTAAACTTAAAAAATTATTAATCTTTTATAATTTAGTATTTAAGATATTAAAAGAATTATATATATTAATATTAATTTAATATTTTTTAATTTTTAATAAAGTTTAATTTATTTAATATTAATAGAATAATATAATTATAAAAATTAAATTATATAATTAGTTAATAAGTAAGCTAATTATTATTATACTTTATTATTATTATAATACTTTATTTATTAATATATAAAATAAAATAATAATTTTAATATATTATTTAATTAATTATATTATTAAAATTAAATTTTTATTTAAAAAAAAATTATTATAATAAAATAATTTTATTAAAAATAATTTTCTAAATAAAT
Source organism: Calonectria pauciramosa (assembly GCA_017140785.1). Classification (NCBI taxonomy): domain Eukaryota; kingdom Fungi; phylum Ascomycota; class Sordariomycetes; order Hypocreales; family Nectriaceae; genus Calonectria; species Calonectria pauciramosa. The sequence goes on along the minus strand of JAACIZ010000008.1, from coordinate 1,318,636 downwards.
AAAAATAAAAATATAATTAATATTAATAATAATAAAAATAAATATATTATTATTTTAAAAAATTTAATATTATAATTTATAATTATATTTTTTAATTATATTTATATTAATAATTTATTATTATATATTAAATTTTTATTTTATTTTTTAAAATATTTATTAATAAATTAATAAATATTTTTTAATATATTTTAAATATTTTAAAATATTTATAATTATTAATTATATTTATATAAAAATAATAATATAATAAATAATAATAAATTATTTTTTTAAAAATGTTTTTTTATTATAATTTAATTTATTTAATATTTATTTATATAATTATTTATATATTAATTTAAATAAAAATCTAATTTATTAGCTTATATAATTATATTAAGATTTTATTTAAATTAAATTAGAAATATTTTTTTAAATATAAAGGTCTTAAAATTATAAATAAAAGAAAATTATTTAGTAAGCTAAAGTCTTATTATTTAGATTCTTTATTTAGCTTTTTACTTAGCTTTACTAGTAATAATTCTTATTATATTAGCCTTTATACTATTAGCCTTTTATTTAAATTAATTTTTTTATCTAAGTTTAATTATTAAAAATATTTTATAAATTAAAGATATTTTCTAAATAGTCAGCTTAGCTTAGATAACTAAAAATAAACTTAAAAAAAAAATTATATATATTTTCCTTAAATTAAGTACTTATTTAATTCTCTAGATTTTTATACTAAAATATATTATAGTCTTAATAAATTATAAGCCTAAATATTTTCTAGATTATTTAAATTATTATAAATTACTAAAAAGTATTATTAATTATATTTAACTTTTTAAATAATTTAATTTTTAGTACTAAATTATATATATCTATTAGCCCTAAGTCAAAAAATACTATCCTTATTATTATTCCTCTAAAGACTATATAATAATAAATAAATATATATTAATTTCTTAATTCTTTATCTTTTTTCTTAGCTTTCCTTAAATCTTTATATATAAACTTAAGAAAATATTAAATATTATTATTAATAAAATCCTTATTATTAATAAAAAAGTATAATATATATAAGGAAAAATTATTATTATATTTCTAGAAAAATCTTTATATTTAAAATAATTTTATTATAATTATAAAATTAATTAATATTTAATAAAGATTTTTAAGAAAAGATTATTATTTACTTAAATTAAATTTATTAAATTTTTTAATAATAAAATAATATATTTATAAATATTAATAATATTTTAATATTAAATAAATAATTATTTTAATATAATCTTATTTATCTTAAATTAATTTTTACTTTAAAATCCAATTTAAACACTTATAATTATAAATAATTAATAAAAAAATAATTAAAAATTAAAAGAATTAATTATAATTAAATAAATTTAATTATAAAATATAAAATAAAATAATAAAAGTATATAAAATTAAATTAAGCTATAATATTACTTTATAATTTAAAAAAGCTAATAATTAAATTAAATAAAATAAAAATATTACGAATATAATTCTAGTAAAATATATAATATAAATTCTAAATAATACTTAAAAATAATTTATAAAACTAAAAAAAGAATTATTTTATAAAGAAAATAAAATTACTTTATTTACTAAATTATTTATTAAAATTATATAAATAATAATCTTTTAATTAATATAAAAAATTAATATTTAAGTTTTATAATTAAAAAAATAAGACGTATTAAAAAAATAAAATATATTTATTTAATACTCTAAAAAGATAATTAATAATATAATATTTCTAATACTTTTAATTAAAGATTTTACTTTTAGCTTATTTATTTAAATAAATAACTTTTTTTTATTAATTTAACTTAATATTATATATTTATATTTTCCTTTGCCTAGCTCTTATTATTAGAGAGTTTAGTAATTTAAGTCTTTAAACTACTAATTATATTTATTTTTCCTAATTTTCTCTAGAAAGTCTTAATAATATTACTTAAGATTTAAATTTAAGCTTTATATAAAATATTTAATTATTAATTATAATATTTTTTTTATATTTTAAAAAAAGTTTATAATTAATAATTAGAATAATTTTTAAATAATATTTTTATTTTAATATTAATATACTTTAATTTTATTACTAGAACTATTATTATATTCTTTTTATATATAATTTTTAAGATTATAGTCATATTATTTTTTTTAAAGTTTTTTAATTAATATTTTTAATAAATTTATTTAATTATATTTTATTTTCTTGACATTATATTATTATTAAGTTTTATAATCTATTTTTAGTTTAAATAATATATTAAAAATATAAATTAAATATTATTATATTTATTATAATAAAAATAATTAGATTATATAAATTATATAGTATTTATTAAAATTAGCTAATATTTCCTTTTTATTTATTATAAAGTATATTAAGGTTTTTATTTTATATAAGCTTTATATAAATTATTTAATATAAAAATAATAATATTAAAAAATTAAAAAACCTATTTATTTTATAAATAATTATATTAAGTTATTTTTATTAAAATAAAAATCCAAAAAAATAATCTTAATATAATATAATAATAGCTAAATTATAGCTTAATATAATAAATAAAATAGTAAGTAAGCTAGGCTTATTTACTTTATAAAAAAGTCTAAGTAAAATTATATTCTCTTAAGCTAATAAAAAGATAGAAAAGTTATATATAAATAAGAGTTATACTATAAAAGGTTTTATAGGTTTAGAAATAAATAAATAAAAAGAAAATAATAAAGAAGATTCTTTAAGATTTCTTTAAATATAATATCTAATTTACCTAATATAAAAAGAAATAATATTAATTTATCTAAATAATGAAATCTACCTCCTCTTTTAATTTTTATCTTAGATCTTTCTTTATATACTTAAATCCTTTTTTAATATAATTATTTAATCTTAAAAACTATTTAATCTTAAAAGATTTCTAAAATATTTTTTCTTTTTTTATTCCTAGAAAATTCTCTTATATTATAATTCCTTTATTTTATTTTATTTTATTTTAAAGAATTATTAGCTTATATATATATCTTATCTTATTAAAAGACTTACTTATAATAGATTTACTAAAAAAACTTTAGCTATATTAGTTTTTTATAATAAATTATATATATATAATAAAAAGATTATATATAAATATTAATTTTTAAACATTTTTTTATTATAATAAAATTTATATAATTATTTATTTATAAAAAATAAAATAAAATTATTTAATATATTTATTTTATTAATAATTAATAATTATTTAATTATTTACTAAGCTTAAAATTAATTATTTATTATATAATTTAATATAGAATTTAAGCTTTAATTATAGAATTAATATATTAAAAATATTATTAAATATTATTATTTATTAAAATAAATATATTAATTATAATATATTATGAAAAAAAGAATATAAAGTTAATATATTAAAATTAATTTTTTAACGTTTTATTTATATAAAAACAACTTAATATAATTATTTATAAAATAAATAGATTTTTTAATTTTTTAATATAATTATCTTTATACTAAACTATTAATATAAAGGTTATATAAAATAAAAACCTTAATAAGCTTTATAATAAATAAAAATAATATCTTTTTTATAATTAATTCTAATATATACTATATAATTTATATAATCTAATTATTTTTATTATAATAAATATAATAATATTATACTTTTAATATATTATTTAAATTAAAAATATATTATAAAATATAATAATAATATAATATAAAGAAAATAAAATATAATTAAATAAGTTTATTAGAGATATTAATTAGAAAATTTTCAAAAAAAGTAATTTAATTAAGAGCTTAAAAGTTATATATAAAGTAAATAGAATTATAATAATAATCTTAATAATAAAATTAAAGTATATTAATATTAAAATAAAAATATTACTTAGAGATTATTATAATTATTAATCTAAGGTTTTTCTTAAAAAATAATAAAAAATATTATAATTAATAATAAAGTACTTTATATAAAGCTTAAGCTTAGAGCTTAAGTAATTTTATAAGAACTTTTTAGAGGAAATTAGGAAAAATAAATATAATTAGTAATTTAAAGATTTAAGTAGTTAAATTTTTTAATAATAAGAGCTAGGAAAAGGGGAATATAAATATATAATTTTATTAAATTAAATTAATAAAAGAAAGTTATTTACCTAAATAAATAAGCTAAAAGTAAAATCTTTAATTAAAACTATTAAGAAAATATAAAATATATATAAATAAATATATTAAAGGTATTAATTAAGCTATTTTTTATAAAAAAATAATTAAAACTTTAGAAATTATATATTAAAATAATTTATTATTAATATTAATTATAAAGTTTAAATATTCTTAAAAAGCTATATAATTATTAATTATAAGCTTTTTTAAAAATATAATAAAAGATACTTAAACTAATAATTAAGTACTTAATATAAGGCTTAAACTAAAAGCCTAAATATTATTATTAAAATCTTTTAAAAAAGAATTAAAAAAAGGAATAATATAAGTAGTTATAGTGCTTAAGTTATTAGACTTTTAAGTAATAAAAGCTAGGTAAAAGAGGATATATAATTATTTTATTAAATTAAATTAATAAAAGAAAGTTATTTACTTAAATAAATAAGCTAAAAGTAAAATCTTTAATTAAAACTATTAAGAATTTATTTATATTTAAAATCTATAATATTTTATAATTATTATATTATATAATATAATATTAGCTTAAAATAATTTATTAATTATATAAACTAATTATTATTAAACTTATATAAAAAAAAGTAATTAAGTTATATAAATTAAGTAAAATATATTAAGCTTAGCTTTTAGTAATTTTATTTAAAGATTGTTCTTTAAAATTAGTTATTTAAGTAAGTAAACCTTTTTTATTAATTTAATATTATATACCTTTTCTTTTTCTAGATCTTTTAATTAAATACTATAATATTTATCTTTTATTATAAAATAACTTTATTACTTAAGTATTAAAGTTATTTTTAATATATTAAAAGAATTTAAATTTTATAATTATAATAATATTTAGATAATATTTTAATTTTAATATAAATATACTCTAATTTTATAATTAATTTTATTAATATTATATTTTAATTATATAATTCTTTTAATATATTAATAATTTTATTTTTAAAAATAATTTATTTAAGATTTATTATATTTCTTTATTATTTAATTAAATATATTAAATAAATTAAGTATCTTATATATATTTATTATTATAACTAGTCCTAGCTTACTTATATTACTTATACTTAACCCTTAAAAACTCTATATTTAAATTTAAGGTAAAGGTTTATTATAGTTTAGCTAAAAGGTTTATAAGCTAGCTGCTTAATTACAGCTTAGTTTACTATACTAGGGACAACCCGAAAATCTTCGGGGGGCGGGGCAAGTATTATTAAACAATATACGCCACATTTTAAGCCAGGACTCAGAACAGCCAGTCATATTCGACCATATGTACACTGCAGCCAGATTACTAATATCTAGCCTCCTCCCCATTATCACTCCTACTAATAGTTCAATATTTATTAAATACATGCAATAATAAAAATAATCACTTTATATATCCAGGATAGCAAACCAACCATCTCCGCTATTGCAAATTTTTGGTTCCACCGTACGTATATCTATATCCCTGCCATTTCAATCCATTATATAGACCCAACGGAGTTACTTTAAATCTTTACAATGTTGAGCTTGGGAAATAGGAATGTGATAGATCAGTAGTGGAGGAGGAAGGCGGAGGATGCCGTGGAGGCTGAGTTCCAGACCTGCCACAATCATGCAATTGGATTACTGATTGGAACAAACTGCAGTATATGAAAAGGGCAAATCAGATCGCTTCTGAAAAATATCGCGCATGGGGAGAAAAGCGGGACCAATCAAGTGTCTGACATGCCTAGGAGGGACAGTAACCTACCTCGTCTTTCGTAATAGGCGTCCACCGTCAGATCATGGCACTGGTCCAGACATGTCTGCGGTCAAGACATGTCTTCATTTTAGGTCTTAATCCGGTCTAGGCCTAGCTGCGGTCTAGACATGGCTGCGGTCTAGGCCTACTTCCCGCCCATGAATTGGTACGGCTGCTGGGACGCGCCACGTGGTTCTCCGGCCCGTATTGGCTGATCTCTTCTGGAAGTGTCGCATTGTCAAGATGGTTTCAGCCTCATTTGAGAGCTGAGTGAATAATGCTGCACATTCCTAGTAATCTTTCCCGCCATGGGGTAGAGATCTCCGGTGAATACTTCTGGGGCATGTCACTTACCCGTGGGATAGCTGGAATAGAAAGGTGTGCTGGGCCCAAACGGCAATTACTCCCGATCAGAAACCATTCCATCGTTTCGATCCAGCCGCCACTTCTCTCGCCCAAGCTCAGGCTCCACTATTTTGCGTTTTTATCGGTGTGGATGCAGGGGGATGAAGCTGGTAAGAATTGTTTTCTGTCTAGAACTGGATGGGTGCATCAAAACGAGGCAAGCACGTGAGCTCTCAAAATTCTTCTCCCATGTGATCTGAACTCTCTATTTTAACTTGTGAGATTTTTTACTTCGGCCATTCTCAATGATTTCGAGTGTAAAGTGCCTTCGTGGTGGGGTTTGACCATCGAGAATCACTTACTCGGGCATCATTTGTCGCGGCCAAACAACTCACATTTTTTATGTTTTCCCGATGGGTTTTTGGATAGTATTTGATCGTACTTTTTGAGGTTCTTCGGAATCATCAAAATCATCTGAGAAATCACCGGGTAAGGACACTATTCTCGCCATAGATTACCCACAAGGAGTCGATCCGCAGTCCTCTGTCCTCATCTCCATAAGCTCGACTCATGATACATTTTATGTATTAAAATTGGGATATCTTTCCCGTAAGTCTAACAAACACCGTGCCATGAATGGTGAGCCAGCGGCTTTTCTGAACAGTCTTCACTAGGAACGAAAAGATGACATGGTTTCAGCCAGAGTCACTACAGAAAAAGGTTCAATGTGGCAACACCCAAGGGTCGGGGGTATTTCAAGGCACCTCGGTCCCTCAATACGGTCTTTTAGGATGTAACATGCAGAATGAAACAGATAACCATGGGTTTCCTCAATTCCAACGACCCAACAAGCGGCGACTATCACTCGCGGTGCGTCTACTCGCAGACCCGATATCGCTATCAATACTGATTCGTGAAACAGGAGTACGATGACATTAATCTCCTATGCGATACGGCCGTCAGTGAACTTATTTCTGCCGAAGATATGAATTTTGGGGATTCGATTGCTTTTTCGAACCACAACGTAGCAAGGCCAAATGAATCGACATTGGATGAGCTTTTTCGCTCGTTCGACGATCAAGTTCCCATAAACTTACACCCATGTTCGTTGTTGGCTACCTAATTCAATCCCTAGAATTTTACTAACAAACTGTAGACTTGCCTCCCACACAAGCATCCGATCGCCACCAATTCTCGTCGTCTGGCCCTACGACACAATTGGCCAGTCGGGCTAAGAGACAAAGGAGATTATACGAATCAAAATCAGATGATTTCGAGCCTTTAAATTCTCAATTGCAGTGGAAAGTTAGCCTTGACCAACCTCATGTCTTGTGGGACTTCTATAAGACCCAATTTCAGAGCTGTCATCAAGAAGTATGCAAATTGATCTGTAAGGCGTGGATTAAAGCTATATCACCCAAAAAACAATCCACATATCCATATACAGGTGGAGATGAATATGCACCACGTTGGTGGCCAAAGCCTTGGGGTCCAACACCTAATGATAAGGTTCGCCATAAAGAACCCGACCATCTATACAAATCAGGTATGAAGGTTATGGAGAAGCTATATGGCCCGGGTTTCAAGCTAACATATGTCAAGAACGCCTTTATCTATTAGTTTATATTTTAAGGATGGTCATGGAACCAAGTCTGAACCAACATCCTGATATTTGCGAACTTGGATTGGATGTGGCTAAACTTATGCACGTCGCACTCGATTGTATATCTTCGTGTTCTAAACAAGGAAATCCCACCAATTTCCAAAAGCAGTCATTGCTCTGCGATTTACTTAGAGTAGCCCAACAAGAAGAGCACTTTAGACATGGAAAAATAGGTTTGTACCAAGAACATCGTCTTAAAGTCAATTTTCTAAAGGGCTTCCAGATGGATCAACAGATGTACAGATATTAAATCGTTTCCCAATACCCACACCTCAGGGCATAAATGAGCCTAGATTCGATCGAAATCAGTACAAGCTCGATACCTTACCATTGGAACTACCCAATCCAACACAACGAGAATCGCGACGACCAGATGTTGCTGATCAGCATTTGGACACATACATACATAAAGATTGGAATCTGAATATTAGTTCCATTCAAGGCTATCAATCCATGCTCACAGGTATAGGCGAGAACATTGTATATAAGTACGCTTCAAATTTGGAAGGTGAAGAGTCTAGTTTAAGTTCTTTAAATTTACTTTAATTATTAAATATATTTAATATTATATTTAAATCTAGAATTATTAAAATTTATAATAAGTATTTATAGCTTAAACTTAGAAATAAGATTACGTTTTATAATATTTAGGTTTATAAAATTAATTATTAATTTAAATATTTTATTAAATTTATAGTTTATTTAATAAATTACTTATATAATTGAGATCAAATTTTAAATATTCTATAATTATAAGAACAGCTTAATATGCTTGCTTATAAAATAAATAAATTTTTTTTAATTTCTTAGTATAATTGCCCTTATATTAAACTATTAATATAAAGCTTATATAAGATAAAAACCTTAAAAGCTTTTATTTTTATTAAAATTATAATATAATTAAACTCTCTTTAAAATTATTTATTATATTTTTAATTTTTTTTTATATTTAGCTATAAAAGGTTTTTAAATTAGCTTATACTAGCCTTATAGCTTAGTTTATATTAATATATTATATATAATCCTTAATTATTATATATACATATATATTTATATTAAATACATTTTTTATTTTATAATATAAAAAGCTTTCTTATTACTTTTAGGCTTTTTAATATTTTTACTAATTCTATTTATTTTTTTACTTTATTTTTTTATATACTTTATTAATTTATTTTTAGATCTTTATTATCTAAATATTATAATAAGATTTATAAATTTCTTAAATAAAATCTTTTTATTTATTATTATTTTTATTTATTTAATAAATATAAAAATTATAAATAATTATAATTATATTTAATATTTTTATTTACTTTTTAATAAAAGCTTTTTTTTTAAAATAATTATATAATAATATAAATAATTTAAATTTAATAAATTATATTTAATTAAAAAAGATAAGCTAAAAAATATTAATATTAAAAGCCTTAAATAAAATTTTCTTTTAAATAAAAATATAATATTAATATAAATAATTTATTAATTAAATATAAAAAATATTTATAATATAAATTATATAAGTTTATTAAGATTATTTAATTATTATATAATTAAAAAAAA